>JANHGN010015429.1:0-13828 GCA_024605025.1 Megaceryle maxima | reverse complement strand
TAAATAAATAAAAATTAAAAACCAAGTTTTACATATTGCATCTTAACATTTATTCTGCCCTTTTGCACAGCTTTATGCAATTGTGCCTTAAAAGAGATGTGGAATAATGACTCTGTCTTCTCTATAAAGACAGTTACCTGTTCTTTACAGTACACACATTCATATACTGGAAGCTTTCCCATTATGTCTGCAGTGATTTTAAACCAACAGGACAGGGTATGTTAACAAAGCCATATGTGATCACAGAGAATGAGTATTAATTGTGAAAAACCACTATTCCTTGACATTCCAAATAGCAAAGGAATTAAAATAAAATTAAAAAAAAAAAAAAAAAGTCAAGCATTCTTGATAGATAATTTCTTTGATTTACAGCTGTTTATGGAACTGAAAAAAAAATATCTAATCTCTTCAAGACTATGGAAGGCATCTTACCAAAGGTTTTACTGACATGTTCTACCAATAAAAAAAAAAAATAATTTAGTTTACAGAAAAATATGCAGAAAAAGGTTTTACTGTAATTTCACAGCAATTTTCAGCCTTCATTTCCCTATAATGACAATATAACTTCAAGACAAACAAAATCTATTAACAAGCCATTTTCAGCAGAAAAAAAAAAACAAACACCCATGCTGTGCTAAACAGTGTAGATTATATAATCTCTCCTAGAATTAGCCTAGTGAATGAGCAAAAAGGCAATAAAATATTTTAATCCATTTGTTTTGAAATATTTTAGGTACAAAAGCCATTATGTTTAATAGCTTTTGACACTGACTGTGCTTTACTGTCTATTAATAACATCCTCGTAATTATCACAGGAAGAAAAAAGGCTCAATTCCTGAAGCTGAAGTCAATGACAGTTCTCCAGTTCATAGCAAGGAACCAAACCAACTGGAGACTCACTGCCAGCCTAAAATTAAAATAGTTCATGGGGAAAAGGGAAAAAAAAAACAACCTACTATCTTTTCAATCTTTGGATATCTTTAATCAGCAAAAATTAGAAACATTTTTACCTAAACCACTGTATAAAATCATGGAGTTCTCATATCTTGCAAAGGTTTTGCACAGTATAGACAACATATACCAGGAGTCACATAACACCAGAATAGGACACCCCCAATGAAATTAATAAACTGCAGGTTTAAAGCAAACAAGGGGTAACATCTTTTCTGTACAGCAGATAATTAAATTCACTAATTCACTTACACCAAGTTCTGAAGCCAAAAACATAAATAGGTTTAAAATGGGAGTGAAAATACTTAAGGCAGATAGATTCCTAATGGCCAGGTTATTCAGCCTGGAGAAGAGAAGGCTCTGGGGAAACATTACAGTGGCCTTCCAATACCTAAAGGGGGCCTACAAGAAAGCTGGGAAGGGACTGTTTACAAGGGCATGTACTGATAGGACAAGAGGCAACGGCCTAAACTGAAAGAGGGGTTGATTTGGATGAGATGGAAGAAAGAAATACTTTACTGTGAGGATGGTGAGACACTGAAACAAGTTGTCTAGAGAAGCTGTGATACCCCAACCATGGAAGTATTCCATGGCCAGGCTGGATGGGGCTTTGAGCAACCTCGTCTAGTAGGTGTCCCTGCCTATGGCAGGGGTGTTGGAACTAGATGATCTTTAAAGGTCCTTTCCAACTGAAACCATTCTATGATTCTATGACATACAGGAGAGAGTCCATCAAAAAGCCACAAAAATGGTAAAAGGACTGGAGCAGCTCTCATAAGAGGACAGGCTGAGAGCTAAGCCTAGAGAATAAAAAGTTCAGAGGGAATCAATATTATCAATATATTCAAATACCTGAAGAGAGAGTGCAAAGAGGATAGAGCCAACTCTTGAGACACTCAAAACCCATCTGGATATGGTCCTGGACAACTGGCTCTGAGTGACCCAACCTGAACAGTGAGGTTGGACAAGATGATCTCCAGAGGTCCCTTCCAACCTCAACCATTCTGTGATTTTTGACTTATGGAATTCATGTCCAAGAGTGTCAGGCCAATCCTGCCTCTGCCCCTAAGGACACACGTTTAACCAGTCTTCAGAAATACTTTCACCAGAGCAAAACTGAAATTTGTCCTCCCACAATTAACTGTAAATAAGTTTTTCATCAGCAAAGTTTGACAGTCAGATGTATCTTAAAATCCATTACAGACTCAGATACTGGCAGTGAGCTCAAGTGGAAAATGCCCAGATACATATGGATAGTGGTGGTAAAATTTCTTCAGACATACAGAATCCCATGCTTCTCCCCAGTGTCCCACAATGTTCCCAAGTACAGCAGTTCTCTGCAAGCCAGTAAAGTCAGAAAAAGAAATTAAATAAAGAAGCTCCATCATTAGTATTTCTGTCCATATTTTTCCATGAATTTTACAAAAATCACAAAAACAGAATCTGTTCATTCAAAAAGTAATGAAATTATCAGAAATAAACAATGCTGGAAGACACTTTAAAAAGCCACTTAGTCCATTGTCTTGTCCCAGCACAGGACCAGCTACACTGCTGCCTCTTACAGATACTTGCAAACTAGCTCCTTAAGATTTTCAGCAACACATCTTCCACAGAAGCCCTCAGCAAACTGTGCAAGCACTTTTAAGTTTCTCTTCTGGTTTTCCCTTCCAAGCTAAATCCTCCCTGATGCAACTTAACTTTCTGCTTTACCACCAGAGGCATAAGGATGGTATTTCCTTCCATTTTTCAGCAACTTTCTGCATAATTAAAGATTCGTCCATCTCTGTCCCCTGGGATTGTCTCTTCAGGAGGCTAAATCATCTCATATGTTTCAATCTTTCCTTAAACATGCCATACTTCTTAGATAGCTAATTATTCATTATTCCTACTCTCCACCAAATTCCAACTGCTTCACATCATTTTTGAAGGATGATGTCCAAAAAAGGGCACGCTATTCCACATGAGACCTTACCAAAGCTTAGCAGCATGAAAACTTCACAGTGCTTCCAGGCTAGTGTCCTGTGCATTCCAGTGTGATATTTAGTTCTTTCATGATACTGGCTTCTGCTCGACTTACGTACTATGACAACTCCCAGATTCTCTGCCAAAGAACATTTACTGACACCATTTTTCTTCATCCTATGTCAACCACATGAAGTATCTCTGCATAACTACCATCTTGAAATTATCCTCTTGAATGGCATCATTACATCATAACTATAGCTTGGATTTTTCAGGATAATTTTAGAATACAATGTTGCTATTATATGCAACATTTCTCCCAGTCTTGCACCATCTGTAAACTCAAGGAGTATGCAACTTAATTCATTTCTTAAGTATTTAATAAAAACACTGAATAAAGCTGGTTCTGTAAGAGATCACTGTTCAAAAACCTTCCAGAGTAACAGTAACCGTTTATAAATACTTTTTGGCAGGTATAAGTCAACTGTTTACACTGAGGATATTGTATTTTCCTTTTCTTCAAAGCTATATGCTTCGTATGTACAACACAGGTAAGCAGAAAGATCTTTGCTGCATTAAGGAAACTGGGACTACGAAGGAGGTACTGAGATGTGGTGAAAAAAAAAAGTTATGTTGTCAGTATCTAAAAATAAACAATAAAGAAAATCTTCACTATTAATATGATGTGCAATTTTATAAGAACTTAAGTGAGGATATCAGAAACAGAGCTCAGAATATTAGTTTTACGGCCTATTTCTCCATTTAATTTTGTTAAAACTTCTTAAGAGTATTCTCAAAATATAATTCACAGCTTTCATGGCCTGTGAGTACGAAACTCCACTTACACATATTTAAAAATAAAATAAAGCTGATTCTGCCTGGAAAATAATTAACAAGTTATATGCATGTTTTAAACAAGTTATGCATGGATTAAAAAGCAAACATTTCCTTTATCATGTGAATTTAAAAGGTATTCCCCTTTAGAAGAAACAAAAGACAGCAACTTAACCTTTTAAAGCTTAAATAATATCAGAATTCACATTTTAAGAATTTAAAAATTTAAATAAATATTCTTTAGTTTTGCTTTATGAAAAGAATGTTTTCAGCTCCATGTTTTAGGTTGTACTCTTAAGACTGAATGTCCTAGCTTTGCCCATTTCTGTTCAATCTTAACATTTTCAAATAGCAAGAACAGTAAAATTGTTCACATTTCTCATAGCAGTTTAGCACTATTAAAGGTCCATGGATGAAATACTGGTCCCATCAAAGACAAAATTCTCCCAGCTTTGACAGACCCAAGATTTCACTTTATATCTGATAAAGTTTTTAAACTTTACAGATACTTCAGAAGCATAACAGAAAAAAAAAAATTACAATTTCCTGGTCCTTAAAAAATTCTTCATACATATTATGTAGATTTGTATAGCATTCTATGCATGATCATATGCATGTGCATAGACATGCTGTATATAACACTACATGTCTTATCATTCCAGCTCCTCATGCACAGAAAACACATCACTTCACCAGGAATTTCACAGATGGAACATTTGCATTAAAAGACAAACGGAGCAGAGGTAACTCCTTAGACTTTTTTAACGTAATCACTTAAGTTACTCATAAGGACAGTAGAGCCTGATTTTCAGTTTTCCTTGGCAAATGAGGGGCCAGAAAGCAGTGTCAGCTTGTAAAATGCCCTCAGCAGGATGTTCTAAACGGGCAATTATTTTAAACATACTCTCCGGTATGTTTAATGCTATACAGATATTACTTAGTCTACAGAGAGCAGCTTACTTACGTCTGGGGCTCCTTTTCATTTTGCTGTTTTTGCTGTGGTTGAAGAACGTTATTTACCAGCTCAGTGATCCCACTAAAGGGAAACCACCTGTTTAAATAAGCAAATAATGTGACTGAATAACCAGTAAAACCACACTAGTTTAAATGTTTTCTTATCTAACACTGATAGAAATAGAGAGGCAGAAAAGCTAGAGCCAATGGGAATGTTAGCTGCAATACTAAGTCAGCCACTAAGGATGTAAGGGAAATAGAAGGTTTACAGTTCACCAGTTCACAAGCAGGCAGCAAGAACCTACATCCAGCTAACGTGTGGATGAAGTAAGAAGCTGCAAGCAGCTCTCTTACAAGCCAGTCAGGAAGCAGATGACAAACTAACTGCAGTCTATCAGGTATTAGTGAAAGCTAATACCACCCAAGTTGCAGAAAGCAGAACACAGCAAAGGTAGAAAAGTCAAGCCTACTGCATTTTTTAGATATTTTACTTACTGTGTCAGCTGCGGTTTTTGCTCTTCCTTGACCCTAAAAAGATAAGTTTGCACAACTGAGTGCAACATATTGTAAAACAACTACTCTGAAGTTCTATAATTGGTATCAAATGGGCAGGAGTTAAAAGGATTTCCTGTAACATTTGCTATTTGCTGTAAATTTATATTAAGTTTTACTCTGCTTTTTTTCCCCTTTATGATTAAGAAAGGGCAATGCCAAGTATCTAAAACTTTTAGTTACAAAATTAAATTAGTGACGTTCTCCAACAGCCTTCTGATCCTCTGGACAGAATATCATGTTAGAACATTTCCAGCAAAATATTCACCTATAAATGCAATGGAAGGTGTTTTGGTTATGTTAACTATATTTTTTTATTATTTTTATTTACAACCAAATTCTCTATTGCAGTTAAAGGTGAATTTATAACATGTAACTTGCCATTCAAAATGCAGTATCCTAAACCCACAGATTAAAGGAAAATCTGCACTATATTAAAACTACAGTGGTGTCAGGGCATGCAGACAATCTAACTCTGAAAACTAAAAAAGGAAAGCTAATAAATTTTATTCAAGTACAATCTAACAGGACTCAATAAAGGAAATAACTAGATAATACACACAGTAGGGCTCTATTGTATTGCTTAATATTTGTCCATTGTCTTAAGAAAAATATTTGATCTGAAATGCATGCTTTAACTTGAGTGAGCAAGCTGATAGCGTATTCAGTTCCTCTTCATCAAACCCAAGAATGGAGACATATACTCACAGGAATATTTACATCTCTAATCACAGATACTGGTCTTAAATACCAAATTAGGACCTAACTTCCCTCTATCCTTGTGTTGGTTTGCGTCTGGGGGTTTTCAGTAGTGGAAGAAGGGCCTATGGGCATGGGCTCCTATAAGAACCTTTGAGAAGCTCCCCAGATCCAACATGGGAGTCAGACCCTCCTCTGGACTGACTGCAACCCCCATTCCCTGCCCCCCTGTGCCACTGGAGGGGAAGAAGTAGCAGGGCTCAGCCTGGGAAGAAGGAAGGGGTGGGGGGAGGCTATTTTTTTTAAATCCAATTGTATTTATCACTGTCTTACTCTGGTTCAAGTGGCAAATTTGTGGTGGTTTTGTTTAAATGAAATTGTTTCTGCTTCCCAAGCCAAGTCTCTCTTTTGCTTGTGACCATAGTGAGCAAGCCTTCTCTGTCCTTTGTCTTGACCCTTGGGCCTTCTGTTGTATTTTCTCCGCCCCATCCCACGAGAAGGGTAGGAGTGAGCGAGTGGCTGCACAGTGTTTAGTGTCACCCAGGTGAGCTTAAACAACAACAATGTTCAAGAAAACCAAAAAGGTTCCTAAACAGACATTCTGAATGTCTCCAAGGAGAATACTCTCCTACCTAAGCGAGGAGTGCAGGCTCCCAATTTAAATGGATGCTTAAAGTTAAAACAGAAAGCTAAAGCTGACCAAAATAACTTCACACCTCCTCCACGTGTTATCAGAGTGAATACCTCTATAAATAGGATACAGTGACTACATAAGAACTAAGTGGACATTAAGACACACTAAAAGCTTTCCAAAACTAACCTCAAAGGGAAAACTGAACATGCAGCACACAGTAAAAAGTCTTCTAGCATGGTTTGGCCTCTTTAGCACTTTGGAAATGTAGAAATGTAGATACAAAGGAATTTTCTAGTACAAAAAAAAAAAAAAAAAAAAAACCCACAACAAAAACACACACACATAAAAACCACCACCACACCAAAACAAAAACCCCAAACCCACCCACAGAAAGCCAAACCCAAGCAGATATACTCCCAAGTAGTAAGAAATTTCCACTCTACCATGCACCTTAATCACAATACTGTCTTTAACCAAGATTACAATACTAGTTTTTCCACACAGGAAATTCAAAGGAGAAGGAGTGGGAGGGGCAAGAAACAGAAGTATTTCCATACTTTTTTTTTTTTTTTTTTGGCAACATGGGACATGTAATTCGGATTATTCGACATTAAGAGCTTAAAAGCTCTATACAGTTAATTGTGAGAAGAAAACACTATGAGACAATGATTCAGACCTCCTAAGTCACATGCACAGAGAAATAACATCCCCCGGGCAACTGGACAAAGAAAAGGGAACACGCAGCTAATCCTCCTCTCTGTACATGGCTTCCAAACATATTTACTGGACACTTTTCAGTTATTCTTTCATTGCAATTTTTTTTGTATTGAACTAAACAAAGGAAATCTGAGCAGTTCGTGTAATGAGATTCCAATTGACATCTTCCCTTTGGATAGTGACCACTGTCAATTTTTTTTCACCTGTGAAACTGAGACCAAAATAGAGTAAATTCAAAATTGCAATACTGCACACTGGGTCCGAGTGTGCTGTTTGAAACCTTTAGTATGTTTTTTTCAAGAGGATATAGCATCTTCACATAATAGTCTATGTTTGGTGACTTCAGTAGCAGCTGCAAACCCTTGGTATATTTGAAAATCTTCCAATCAGATTTTTAGTTTACCACCAGTAAATAAAAAACATTGTCCATTACTAGGCACATTAAATGCTTTCATTTAAAATAGTTCTCTGCATTTTATAGGAACACTTTATCCTAAGTCAAAATATAAATTGACCCTCTAATTCAAAACATATCTCCTATGAAATCATCTTTTCTCCTCCTACAATTATGTGTCTCTTCCACTACACGCTTTCCAACACTGCAGTTATGTGAGGACAACAGCCTCCATTATTATATAACTGTGACGCATTCCTTGAGCACTCTCCATATATCCTTCAGTCCCTGGATTAGGCAACAATCTTCCTTGACTTTACAACCACCATGGAGAGGGCAAGCTACAATTTAAACAGAAATTGGGGAGGGAAAAAAAAAAAAAAAGAAAAAGAAAAAAAAACCAAACAAACAAAGCAAAACAAACAAACAAAAAACCAAAACACACCAAACTATGGAAAGAATAGATTCTGCCATATGAAATTAAACCAATACTGACCTAGTGGGTCAACAGGCCTGAACCCTTCAGATATTTACCTTTCAAGGTCAGAGAATAAAGATTCTGGATCTGTATCAGCAAACCACAGGCTAATGTGCTTTGTCTTTCCAAAAGACTTTCTAATCAGATGAAATTAGTAGTTGTAACTGCTAGAAATAATGACATATTAGATGGAACATACAGAATTAGTTTTCAACACTGATGTGGTAAACCAGCAATTAAAAAAATTGCATTTTCTAGACAAAAATAAAAGACTGAAGAGACTCCACATTCTTAAACCCCGTCTACATACACACATACAGTTGTATTTCCTTGTTTACAAGAACTGCTTTGTTCCTTATCAGCTTGTGTATTCCCACATACACACACTGCTTTCTCCCCTCCTTTCAAAAATCAGTAATTAACAATTGCTTAAAAGAATTTTACAGCATTTACAGGTCAAAAAAAACCCCAAGCCTCCTTACTCACCAGACCAACTGAAAAACCCCAAGCACTATGACTGCATTCTTCTTTCAGACAACCTGCCTTCCTTTCGCCTTCCCACATCTTTGCAATTTTATCTTCTCAAGACTTTGACAAGAACAATGCCCACTCTAATTATTCACTAGGAAAAAATTTCAATTAATACCTGTTTACTAAAACCACCAACAGGCTGCAGATAATGTGTCTGATCAGTAGTGACTGAGACAATAGATTCTAACAGCAGAACATTAAATACTTTATCACATATTTTCAATTTTGATTATTTCTACCATTATAGGAACTCACTCAATGCTTTGCACACATGCCAAATTAATTCTAAAGTGTTAGAGGACTCTGAAACTTTTACCACTTTTTTTTTCCCCCACAGATCATAACTCCATATACTGCTTCACTTGAAAACAATACTGCTTCTACTTGTCTACAGTAAAGAATTTTTGCCCCTTGCACTGCCATTGGGAACACAGCCCTTTGAAACATTCATAGCACCATTCCTCTTGTATTCCTCTGCAAGTCAACACAGTGCAAGTGCCAGACTCCTTTTATCTTTTCCAGTAGCTAGCACCATTAAGTTAGATCTCAAGTCTCAGTGAACACTTTCTGATGTTTTATCTTCTTCGTGTACTAACAACTTCCTCAAAGACTATGGCTAGTCCCACTGGCACAGAGAACGAAGAGAAGATGACAGAAAGAAGAGGGAAGAGAATGAGAAAAAGACAAGAAGGAAAAAGGTAGTGAAACATTAACACAAATATTATTAGTCCTTTAAGCTCCTAATATTTTTCTGTTCTTCAATCTCCTGCCATCAGTAAAAGCTCCTCTCTGAAATGCACTCTATCAAAACCATAAGGCGTTCTTCCCAAAAGATGCGTTTGTCACAGGTAAACCAACAAGCATCATCAGACCTCTTCTCTCATTTTACTTTCCTGGATGAACAGCCATGAAAACATTCAAGTGGGTCGAGTTTTGGTGCCCAAATCAGTGCAAATGACCCATAAAACACTCTCTGCACCTCCTAGATACATGAAATGAAGGTGTCTAGTCCTTCTCCAGTGAAGTTTGGGGAAATGCAGATTTCAGAATCGGATATTAAGATGTTTAGCCATCCTTGGCAGGAGTATCTCAAAACACAAGATTCACAACTTTGCCACCCACAAACCTACAAGCACTAGGAGTGTGCAACAGTCTGAATAAGCAACACGTATTATACTAAACTTGATTAAGAATTAGGATGAGATTAAATATTAATGCACAGAAGTATCTGGTTTTCCTAAAACAAGTCATACAGGAATAATTAGGGATAGCCTCAGACCTGTATTAAAAAAAAAAAAAAAATCTTCTCATTTTGCTTCCTCTACACATACAATACTGACATTGACCTCAACCTGTGTTCACAGTAAAGAAGTAGAAAATAGTCGAGAGAAGATGGCAGCAGCAAATTTGTTCTCAAATATAGATTTCTAGTTATACACACAGAAACTATAGATTCCTAGTTATACACACAGAAACTATCTACAGAGCTGCTATCTTTCAAATAAAACTAGCATGAATGCTAACTACTTGACATATAATATAAAGTGAATTAAAACTGAGTACTATTCTCAGGATATGCATTTGTTGTTCTTTGCCCAGATGACAGCACAGAGCCAGCAGCTATCTCCAGTGAAGATGCCAACACACAGTTTTTGGAAGGAAGTTACTCTCTAGTAGAGAATCTTGTCTCCAACTATTAGCAGAATTGCACTATCCCAAAATTCACTTTATAATTAGCGGATGTCTCCTCAATTAATATTTAAGTTAGATACTGCTATTTCTTGCACAGAAGTGTAAAAATGGAGACACTACTAATGCACAGGACTATTGTGAATACACTACACTAGAGAATATTCTGTAAAGTAAAAAGAATTATGCAAAAACCCTCTTTTTCCTGCTTACAGGACTTGGCATCTCTTTCTTTGTGGTGCTTGTGAAAGTTGCTATAAATGTGAAAAACCTTATGAGAAGACCAAAAGAGTTTCTAACCTGTCTGAAAGGCACAAAGCTCTACATTCTTCAGGGCACACAGTTTAAAACGAAAGACATTTCAACAAAAATTCATAAGCAGGTTTTAAAAAACACCAAAACAAACAAACAAACAATTCTAAACTACTTTCAAACACTAAATTGTGTAGGTGCCAAACATAAGCTAGATGAACAAATGTGTTCATGTTTTGTGGTAACACATGCTGCTTATCAAATGCCTGTCAAAGCCTGTAAAGACTTCAGATTAGAGGTAAACCCTTGCCATAATTACAAAGGAGAAGAAATTACCCTTGCCATTAGAAATGTTTAAGTAAATAATCACCAACAAGCTGGGAGTTCTGCATTTTCTGGTTCATCACTTCCCTTCCAAAACCCTGATTCCACACTAAAGGAAAAGGATTAAAAAAAAAAAAAAAAAAAAAAAAAAAAAAGAAGAGGATGTTTTTAATTTCCCCATTAAACTTTCCAAAAATTAAAAAACCAGAGAACATTTTAGAACTTTGCAACCATCTTCAAAAAAAATTATAGCATTACCCAACATGAACTGGGCTGAAAACTGCATGAGAAGCTGGCAAGAAAAGCAGAAGTGAGTGGTTTTAGTCTTCAGTACTTGTAAAAAATTTTCATTAAGGTATGTAGCAGACTCTCACGGGCATTTATATATTCCCATTCTCATAGCACATGAGCATCATCATCTTTTAAAAGTATTTCCCATCACCAATATTTCTTAATGTAGAAAAAATTTCCTCCCCAGTGTACCCTGGAAAATGGCACTGAAAATAAAAGAGGATTTTTTTAAAGAATTATACAATTCTAAATTCCCTTCTCTCTCCTTTCCCACTGCCTCCCACTCTTCCTCAGCAAAAAATGGCATTCAACGTGCAACTGTATCTATAAACCACTGTGGGGATACCTATTCTCTTCACCTAACTTTGGACTGTGCTGCAAAAGGAAGGAAGGTTATCAGCTCCAGACATGTTCAGAGGTTTCCACCACCCAGTCTCAGAGCAAGGCTCATTAATCCATTTTCCTAGCTCGCCCACTATGGACTTTTACTTCTCTTTTTCTAAAAGAAAAAGGTTTTGTAACAAAAAAAGGTTTTGTAAAAACTACTTTTGTAACAGTATCCCAATAATAGGCCCTAAACCAAGTGGCAAACAAACAAAACCAAAAAAAAATTAGTTGAAGTGACTATCTACTTACGCATAGGAAGTCAAGATATGTAAGACATATAGAAAACATGTAACTTTGCTTACACCCATTTTTGATAGAACAGTGGAGGTAATGAAGTCACACAAACCAGTGGAATTAACAGTCACACACTGCACTATGTGTAAAATCAGCTACTTCCTTGAAAGAGGGCACCTCTACAGATTACATTCAGTTATCTAAGTATGTTTAACTCCAAGAAAAGAGCGTTAAAGAGGTTAAATATAAATGCCATGTCAATTGGATAACTGTAAAATAGTTACATATTAACTGAATTGATCCTTTGCATTGATTATCCTATTGATGTTTTAAGAACATTCAGGTTAATTGGTTTTTATCAAAATTTATTTTACATGACTGCTTCAAGGTTTTTTTTTTTTAATTAAAGAATATAGGGAGTGAATTAAGAAAGAACATGTTCTGTTCAAAGCATCAATAGTTTCCACAAACACACCTCCAAGTCAAGTGGCTGAGAGGTAACTGGATATTTGATGTTAGTGAACAAGCAGGTGGAGAAGTTGGGTTCTTGGGCTAGAAACAATTCTTGTAACACAGAATAATTTTAAAACATATCTAAATCCAAGCTGAAGAGTTTAAACTGAATGTCCAAACTGAAATGATGTTAAAGATACAAGAGAAACAAGAAGAAAGCACCACACGCCCCTTATGAAGAAGCAGCACAGACTTAATACGTGCTCCTGTAAAATAATACTCTAGACTGAATGATCTCCCTGCATGAGCCTCAGATGAACATCACCCACCCCAAAACATAATAAATTCTGTAAGATTAATTATCATCTAAATGTCACAGTAGTCTTAGAAATTGGGTATTTTTATCAAAGGTTCCAGACAAACAAGTCTCAAAGTGAAGTGTTAAATACTAATAACATATAACTAACTAATACTTTTAGAAGAATATTTAACAAAATGTAGTTCACGGCAACTGAAAAATGTAATATACAATGAGACTGTACTTTCAACTCTAAGACTGAAGAGACTGACAGTATATTCTGATTATTTCAGAACCAGCCAATAGATCCTGCTTATCTCAGGATATGAATTCCTCATGGCAAAAAATATTTCCTATTATATGTTTCTGGAGGAAGAGGTAGACACACTGTGTTCTACAAATGAAAGCTCCCACACTTCTCACACATTTCTTGGCTTGGTCAGACTTTTTCCTTTCTCTTATGGTGTGGACAGTAAAACCATAGAATGAGTGTAGAAGAAAAAAAAAATTAAAACCCTCACAGGTCAGCACACGAGAAAATAACTGTAGTACAACTGTAACAATAAATATGTCACTGACTAGTGCTGTTACGTTATGTGCAGTTCCAATAATTAATTCATGGATCAATGCTCGCTTTTGAAGGTTATCCAAATTTGCAAGCAGGAGGCCTCAACCAGGGAGGTGATATTAAAAGCTCAATGTTAAATATAGAAAATAATAATAAAAAAATAATCTAGTGTTTGTTCAAATCCACCACATTTTTTAAAAGGGGCTACTGTGTCTTTTTCCTATATTTAGCACTCAAAACTAGTATCTTGGTTATCACAAAGTTGGAACTTGCAACCATCAGCATTATATTTCATTGCCATGTGAAATATGCCAGCTGCTTCCCACTTGGGTACCTTGTGTCTGCTGAGGGAATGAGGCATGTACAGAAACTAGGAAAAAAAACCAAAAAATATAAAGCAGTAATTAATAGAAAGTCTTGGATCAAACAGAGTTGCCAAAAAGGGGAAATAAAAATAGCTAAAAGACAGTATTGTTTATACAGAATGAATAATGCTACTAACTTAATAAAATACATTCAGTGAAGAAGTATCTTCCAATCTTAAAATTTCAGGGGGTTTTTTTGGGGGTTTTTTTGGGGGGTTTTGTTTGTTTGGTTTTGGTTTTTGTTTTGTTTTGTTTGTTTGT
>JANHGN010015423.1:0-13462 GCA_024605025.1 Megaceryle maxima | reverse complement strand
GGAGCCTGTGCCAGGCTGCCCAGAGAGGTTGTGGAGTCTCCTTCTCTGGAGAGATTCCAAACCCACCTGGACACTGCGCTGCTGGGCCCTGCTCTGGGTGACCCTGCTGGCTGGAGCAGGGGGGTGGCACCAGATCATCTCCAGAGGGCCCTTCCAGCCCCCATTACACCAGGACTCTGTAACTCTGAACCAGTTCAGCCATGTAACATGGGCAGGTCTTTTTGGGGTGGTTTTGCTGTTCCCTGGTGGCACAGCGCAGAGGGACAGGGACTACCCATCTTATGGGTAGTTACATGGAGCTTGACCTGGGCTGGAGGTGATGTTGGAGATGTGGATTTGGGGACACGATCCTGGCTTTCCTATGGGAGAGGTGGTGGTGTAGGGAAGGGAATGAGCTTCCTGGCCATATCCTCACACCCCGTTGGCCGGAGCAGCTGCTGCCCTTGGGCTCCTGGACATGAGGTTTTTTTAAGAAACCACAAAAAAAAGCGCCAAGGCCGAGATAGCAGCGCTTGTGGCCACCCCACCAAGCAGGCTTTGAGCCGGGGGAGGAGGCCCACGTGACATTGTTGCATAAACACATTTGCTTCCCTTGAGACAAGCTCCTAAGAGAACCTTCAGGAGCATTTGACCAAAACAAGGGTGTTTTGACTCTAGGCTGGAGTGAGAATGGCCCCCAGGTGGGCTCAGGATTTTTTTCCTCCTTGCTCCAGAAGGTGCCAGGGGAGAGCTGGGGGCTCTCCTGACCCCTCCCCAGCCAGACCTGTGTGTGCCTTCCACCTGTTGTCCCTCCAGCTCAGGGATATCCCCTGCCAGCCTTGTCCACCTTTGATCTGTGGGGAGCAGGTTGGGGGGTTCCTGGCCCCGTGTCTGGGACAGCAGAGGACCGGGGCTGAGGATGATGATGGTTCCTCCCCGAGGGCTGGGCTGTTCTTGCAGCACTTTCCTTGCGTGCCAAGTCACGGTGAGGGCCAGGAGACATGTGACTGAAATCACTTGGCTTCCCTACGAGGTCACAGAGTGACTCAGCAACCTCTGGTCTGGAAAATAAACATCTGCTGTAGGCGAGGAAGGAGCAGAAGCTCTGCCACCCTTGCCTGGGCTCATTCCTCAGGAGGCCTCTCTCCTCCTCCTCCTCCTGCAGGGACCTGCTTCCTCCTCAGGGTGTGAGAATATGGGTGCATCGAGCTCATGCTTGGTGCAGGGACCTTGCAAGCCCTTGAGTCATCCTGTGCCCTTGGGGACTGTGTCAGCCTCTCTGTCCCATGGGTGTCCAGAGTGTCTTGCTGATGGTGTGGGTACCAGTCAGACCACACTGAGTGGTGGCTGGGCCAGAAACACCGTGCTCCTCCTACATGTCTTGTGACATGAGGCCAGCTGCTTGTGTCCTTCAGTCTTCCATCTTCTGGTCACGCATGAGCACTGGTGAGGCCACCCCTGGAATCCTGGTGTCAGTTTTGGACATTGAGGGCCTGGGGTGTGGTCAGAGAAGGGCAATGGAGCTGGGGAAGGGGCTGGAGAACAAGAGTGGTGAGGAGTGGCTGAGGGACCTCAAGGTGTCCAACCCGGAGAGAAGGAGGCTCGGGGGAGACATTCGACAGCTCCCTGACAGGAGGGTGGAGCCAGGTGGGGTTGGTCTGTGCTCCCAAGGAACAAGTGCCAGGACAAGAGGAACTGTCCTCAAGCTGCCACAGGGGAGGTTTAGGTTGGAGCTGGAGGGTGGGCAGATGGATGTACTGGGGCTGAGGGTTGGCTGGGGTGACTGAGCAGGTCCTGTGGCCATTGGCACTGTCGAGGGTTGCCCAGTCATGGCCATTTTGTGGACACTGCTCCCTCAAACCCACCCCAAGCTCCAGCAACGTCCCTCATGGGAGCTCCTGATGCTGGGAGCCTTTTCTGTATGCTCCACTGCTGGAGAGCTCCCAAATTAAAGCCAGGAAGGGTTTGTGGCCCTCAGGATCCATCAGCCGAGACCTGCTTCTGGTGTTTGGTGATCCCTTGGGTGCTCCAGGAGCCCCATCAAGTCCTGAGGAACCCCCATCAAGCTGTGGGGAACCACATGAAGCCCTGGGGAGTCCCATCAAGCTCCAGGGAGCACAGTCAAGCTCTGAGGAGCCCCATCAAACTGTGGTTGAAGGCCTCCTTGCTGGGGGCACTATGGAAGATGGGTGTCCCCTGTGGTCAGGGCCTCTACCCAAGCTTTGACACAAACAAGCTCTTGTCTCCAGCCCAATTCGTAGGAGGAAAAACCCCTCATGGTCACGCGCAGGGACTGGCCAGACCGGCTGAGGCACCTTGTCCTGGTTCACCCATGGCTGTGATTCTTGGCCGGCCATGGCCAGACCGCTCGGCCACAGGACAGTGAAGCTGGTTGCGTCAGGAAGTACAAAGCAGCACATGGCTCTGGCATGGCCACTGGCCAAGGTCTTTTGGAGCCAGGGTGCCTCTTGGGGACCCTCTTGGTCCTGGTGCATCTGCCACCCCTTGAGATGCTGCCTGGTCAAAGGACAGGTCAACCATCTGCTTTCTGGTCAGGCTGAAATAACCAGTGTCTGGTGGGGAGGTCTGACTCCTGCTCTGTGTTCCAGCTCTGCAGCACTTCAGCGAGAGCATCCAGGAGTACCTGGCGAACTTGGACAAGGCCCCAGACCCCACAGTCAGGAAGGACACCTTCTCAAACGAGATCTTCAGCGCCTATGAAGTGCTCTTCAACAGCTGGCTGCAGCACCGAGAAGCCAAGGTGAGGATCAGAGAATCCCAGGCTGGGATGGGGAGGGACCTTTGAAGGTCACCTGGTTCAACCCCCCAGCAGGGAGCAGGGCCATCTGCAACTAGAGCAGGTTGCTCTGAGCCCTGGCCAACCTCCCCTAGGATGGTGCCAGGGATGGGGCAGTGACCACCTCTCTGGGCAGCCTGGGCCAGGCTCTCGCCACCTTCAGCATCAAAAATTGCCCTTTGATGGTGCTGACACAGCCTTTGTGGTTATGGCTGCTTGTCAGCCTGGGCACTCTCTGGCTCATCTCCAGCCGCCTGTTGGCCAACCCCTCCAGGGCCTTTCCCTGAAGCAGCAGGAAGAGCAGTTCTACCGCAGTGGAGCCATGTCCCATCAGGTCTGTCCATCCAGGGTTTGGCTGCGCTGCTGACCCTGATCTCTCCCTGCAGCTGAGACTGGCTGTGGTGGAAGCTCTGGGACCGATGAGTTACCTGATGCCTGGTGAAAAGTTGGAGGAGCAGCTTCCAAAGCTGGTTCCTGGTATCCTCGCCCTCTACAAGAAGCACACAGAGGCCTTCTACATATCCAAGGTGAGCAGCTCTGGTTGAGTGTGACCTGTCCCCCGGCTGAGGACCTGTCCCTGACCCCACCACGTGCCCAGCGGTGGCTCACAGTGCCCACCATGCCTCCTGCCACCTCACCGGGCTGGGGCTGAGCTGTGTCCCCCCACGCCATGGAGTTGTTTTCTTGGTGCTTACCACAAGCTGGTCTCTCACCGAGCAGAGCCTCTGCCAGATCCTGGAAGCTTCTGTCAACATTGGCAGCCGCAGCCTTGATGTGCAGCTGGACGCGCTCCTGGGCACCCTACACCCCCAGGTAAGGGATGGGTGGCTGGGGGGCTTCTCTTGTGGTGTAACACCAGAGCTTGGCCATCAACTCTGGCCACAGGGCTTGAGTTTTCCCCCAGAGCAGCTCATTTGGCTCTTCCATCCCTTGGTTGTGCCCATTTGAATCTCTCAGGTTTTCAGCTCATCAGTGGTGCCACCAACCCTTGGACCCTGATGCCTGATGCGTCAGAGGAGCCCCATGGATGGGCAGTTGCCCAGAGTGGGAGCAGCTCTGGCTGCACCATCCTGTGGCCGACCAAAACCAGGAAAACTCAGAATTGAGGGACCTTTGACAAAGTTTCCTTGTGGAGGACAATCGAAGGTGTTGACCCACCATGGGGCAGCTGCCATGCGGGGGGCCCTCGCAAGCTACTGAGCCCAGACTTTTCAGCCACGCATGTGCAAGGTCCTAAAATTAGGCTCCTGTGGCTGGAAAATTAATCTAGAAGCTTGACTTTTTTAATACTTGATTGATGTTGAGTCTTGGAAGCATGCAGTGGAGAGGTTGTCCTGTGAAATGCGGCCTTCGCCAGGCGAGAAGGGGGCTATTTGTAGGAAAATGTCTCAGTGATGGGCTTTGAATGAGCAGAAGCAGCTTCTTGGGGCAGAAGGGCAGCTCTGAGGCTCTGGGATGGGACTGGACCCACGTGGTGGCTCTGGGATGTGGCTGCAGCTCTGGCTGAGCTGCCAACCAAAACATCCTCTTGGCAGCCCAGAGGAAGCAGGTGAATGTTGCCCTCGTTGTGACGTAACTTGAATTAAGAGCCTGAGTGGTTTTAATGGTACCTGAAAGAGTCAGAGTCATCAAATCACAGACTGCTTTAGGTGGGAAGGGACCTTTGGAAGTCACCTGGTCCCATCCCCCCTGCAGGGAGCAGGGCCATCTGCAACTAGAACAGGTTACTCAGAGCTCTGGCCAACCTCCCCTGCAATGGTGCCAGGGATGGGGCAGCCACCACCTCTCTGGGCAGCCTGGGCCAGGGTCCCACCACCCTCAGCAGCAACAATTTCTCCTTCTCTCTGCTCTGAATATCCCTTTTAGTCTAAACCATCCCCCCTTGTCCTGTCCCAACAGGCCCTGCTCAAAACTCTGTCCCCAGCTTTCTGACAGGCCCCTTGAAGTCCTGAAAGGCCCCAAGAAGGTCTCCCTGAACCAATAAGGTCTCCTCAGTCTCCATGGGTTTGATGCATTGTTTTTAAGTGGTTCCTGATGAGGCCAGTGGTCCTGGCTGGGTGGTGCAGCAGAGAATGAATCATTTTGGGTGGGAGAGCCCTTTGAGATCCCGGAGTCCAAGCATCACCCCAGCACTGCCAGGGCACCACTAACCCATGTCCCTCAGCACCACAGCTCCATGCAGGGCTTGGAAACCCCTCCAGGGATCACAGGGATTCCACTGCCCTGGGCAGCCTGGAAAACCCTGAAGGGGAAGAAATTGTCCCTCAGCTCCAACCTAAACCTATCCTGGGGCAGTCTGAGGCCGGTTCCTCTGGCTGTGTTTAAATATGGAAGGTCCTGAGAAGACACCCCATTCCCAAGTGCCCCCCTGAGCTGGTTTAACCTGCCGTGAGCAGGGACAGAAAGCTCATGCTTGGGGGTTGGTGTCATGAGCTGCTGTCACCCACCAGCCCAGGGCTTTGTCCACCCCAGATCTCAGCACTGTGTGCAGCTCGGCCTCTCCAGGCTGGCCCCTCAGCCTGGTAGCACGTGGTCCTGGTGCCGTCCCTCACCACAGATTTCTCCCACAGATCTGTGCTCCTGCTGACCCCTCTGTGCCCCTGACAGTTAAAAACCACACGGAGGTTCTTCGGTGCTTCACCGTCCTGGGTAAGTGGCCATCACAAAGCTTGCAGGTTGCACCCCATGGAGAGGTGTTGGTGTCCTGCACTGTGACGGGTGTTCTGTGGTCCTCTCCAAGGAGCTGGGTGTGGTGGATGGAGGGGTTTGTTCCCCCTCGTCTTGGCATGGTGTCTTGGTCATCCCTTATCCCCATGGGGAGATGGGAGGTGGCAGGGTGGTGATTGCTGTCCTGGCTTTAGCCCATGGCCTCCAGCTTGCAGTAGCCAGCAGTGCTGGGTGTCCCTCAAGGCTGGTGTCCATGGAGAGCACCTCTTGTTGGAGCTTGGTGAGGAAGAGTGTGGGGCCACCATTGCTCCTCTGGAGCTCACTGTTGGTTCAGGTCTGATCGTCCCCTTCCACAGACCTTCCCAAAGGTTCCTTTGGAGTTCTACCAGCCCACAGAGACCTCTCCTGGAGCCAGGTCCTGCAGCATGCTCTGCCTGTGGTGGGGGGCAGCAGCTGCAGCTTGACTTTGGGGGTACCCTGCCACTCCATGCCCCTTGTTGCTGTATCTCCTGCATCTTTCTGGGTTACTGCAATCACCCAGAGCACAGGTGGTCCCCATGGCCAGACTGAGCAGGAAATGTGGGCTGTCGTGGAGCTCTGTGGCTGGGTTCCTGCCCCCCCAGTTTTGGCTCTTCTCCCTGTGGCACAGACAGAAACGGGTGCAACTGGCAGAAAAAGAACAGTGGTGGGACCCGTGGCTGCTGAATCAAGGTTGGGTGACGTCCCTTTGTTGCTCAGATGGCAAACCTGCCACTGAGCTGCCTTTGCCTGAGCCATCTTCAGGCTCCCGGCCCTGGTGCAGCCTAACCCTCCCCCAAGGTGCCTCCCCAAAGCCCATGAGCGTTGCTCCAGTTTCTCCAGCTGCAGACTGGTTTTATTTTTAACAACCCAAAATGTTTTGGCGGTCGGGGCAGCGCCTGTTGGAAGCTGCAACCGAAACTCCTCCAGCTCCCCAGAGAGGGCAGGAAACGTGCTGAAAGTGCTGGAGAAAAGCTCAGCTCTGGGTGTGGAGAGCTGCTCAGATGGGCTTGGGGGTGGCACAGCAGCAGGTGGCTTCTCGGGGAGTCTGTCTGGGAGACGCTCACCAGATGCCAGACTGGTTTGGGTGGGAAGGGACCTTTGAAGGTCACCTGGTTCCTGCAGGGAACAGGGCCATCTGCAACCAGAGCAGGTTGCTCAGAGCCCCGGCCAACCTCCCCTGCAATGGTGCCAGGGATGGGGCAGCCACCACCTCTCTGGGCAGCCTGGGCCAGGCTCCCACCACCCTCAGGGTGAAGAACTTTTTCCTTAATCTGGAGCTTCTCACCCCAGCTGCCCCCCCCATACCATCCTTCTCTCCAGGGCTGCTCTCGACCCTTCATTCTCAGCCTGGGCTGATCCCAGGGGTTATCCTGACCCAGGGGCAGGACCCTGCACTTGGCTTTGCTGAACCTCAGGAGGTTCCCACGGGCCCACCTCTCCAGCTTGTCTAGGTCTTTCTGGATGGATTTCACCCCTCAGGCATGTCACCCACACCACTCAGCTTGATGTCACCCACAAACTTGCTGAAGGTGCTTCAGTCCCACTGTCCATGTCACTGATGGAGATATTCAATGACACAGTTGTGGGGTGGGGTGGAAGAAGCAGCATTTTCCTTTCAGTTTGATACAGCAGACAAGGTCTTGCCGTGCGTAGAGGACACACGGGGACACATGGGGTTGGATGTATCAGTGTAGGGGCCTTGGTGCCCACACCCCAGATCTCTCAGCCGTGTCTGTGCAACCCTCTGCAGCCTGCTCCTTCCCTGACCGCGTCCTGGCCTTCCTCCTGCCCAAGCTGGAGAGCAGCAATGAGAGGACTCGTGTGGGGACGCTCCTCATCATGAGGCAGATCATCAACAGTGCCTGTGAGTACCAGGGTGGCTGGTGCCCACACACCCACCCACCTGGCTGTGGTCCCTCCTGCTGTCTCAAGGGGCTCCAGATGGACTTTCCTCTCCCTCCAGTGGGTCCTTGTTCATGAGTCCCCTTGTTCTCCTTCTGGGACCTGGGGTGAGGAGATGAGCCCCACCCTTGGCTGCAGACTCAGGGGAGAAGGAAGCTGGTCTGGTGACCTGGCCAGCTGGAGAAGGGGACTAGGGACAAAACTCTGCAGGTTAGGGAGAAGGGGATGTTTGGGCTCAGCAGCTCCATCCTTGTCATCTCAGGAGCATCACTGAGCTTCAGAATCCATCTTTTTGGTTTTTCAGCCTCACAAATGGAGATTAAAAAGCCCTTTATTATCTCCTCTATGAAGCTGCCTCTCCAGGATGGCAACAATAAGGTCAGCTGAGCTTCTGCTCTTCCATGGGTTCCTTCAGGGCTGGGGGGGTTTATTTCTGGGGCCCTGCCCAGACCGGCTCTCATCTACTGTCTCCTCCTGCTGGTGGTGACACGATGTGTCCTGCTTCCAAACCACAGACATTGCCTTGACAGATGTTACTGTGTGTGGTGGTGGGTGGGGTGGCCATGGGCTCCTGTCCAGTCTCCTCCAGACACCCCACAGGTTGTCCTCATGTTTGCTGGTGAGGGGCTTAGAGCACAAGTCTACTGAGGAGCAGCTGGGGGACCTGGGGATCTTCAGCCTGGAGAGAAGAGGCTCAGGGGAGACCTTCTGGCTCTCTGACAGGAGACTGGAGGCAGGGGAGAGTGAGATCTCTTGTTCCATCACCTGGGACAAGAGGAACAAGCCTCAAGTTGCCCCACGGGAGTTTTATGTTGGAGCTGAGGAACAATTTCTTCAACCCCCTTGGGGGTTGTCCAGGGCTGTCCCTGTCTGCCTCAGGCAGTGGTAGAGTCCCTGTGATGCCTGGAGGGGTTTCCAAGCCCCCCATGGAGCTGTGGTGCTGAGGGACATGGGTTAGTGGTGCCCTGGCAGTGGTGGGGCAATGCTTGGACTCCAGGAGCTCAAAGGTCTCTTCCAACCCAAACAATTTGTTGACTCAATGACCCCACTCTGCTGCTGGCAGAGCCCTAGCCCACCTGAAGGTCTCTGTAGGACCCATAATAACATTTCTCAGCACCAAAGAGGTGGTGGTAGTGGGTAAGGGGCAGCTGTGAGGAACACCAGACCTGCTGCCCTGGCCCTCACTGCTGCTCTGCTGGCGCAGGTGAAGCGGGCGGTGGTGCAGGTGATCAGTGCCATGGCTCACCATGGCTACCTGGAGCAGCCCGGCGGCGAGGCCATGCTGGAGTTCCTGGTGCGGCAATGTGCCCTGCCCTCCGATGTGGTGAGAACATCCCTGAGGGGAACTCCGTGGGAAGGAGACCTGGGTGGGGCTGGGCAGGTCCCTCTCCATAGCTGAGTGTCTCTGGCCCCACTTTGGGCAGAGCTGTGGTGGAATTGGGTCCATGGAGCTTCTCCATCATGCCACAGGCAGGAGCCTCCATGCTCCATTACTGCTGGGCTTCCCTTCACCAGTTTCCCCATTACCCTCCCACAAAGCCATCAAAGGGGATTCTTCCATCATGTGGCTGCGGTCAGACCCCTGGTGACCTCTCCCTTCCTGCCTTTGCTGGAACTAGACCCTCACACTGGCATTTTTGCCCTGAAGAGCAAGTAGAAGGATTCTCTTACCTCTTCCCCATTCCACTGCATCTTGACCATCATTTTGCTTCTCTTACTCTAGGACCAAAGCCTCTGAACAAGCCATATTCCCAAGTCCTGTCCCTGGGTGGGGTCCCCACCTCTTGACATCCTCAGGATGTCCCCCTTGCTATTAGATGTTGTTGAGATGCCCCCCATGCCATTCTATTGCCACTAGATGTTCTCGGGTTGTCCCCCTTGCCATCAGATCCGCTCAGAATGTTCCACTTGACATCCCCCTTGCTGTCAGATGTCCTCGGGATGTCCCCCTTGCCATCCCCACCATCCCAGCCCTTGCACAGCGCTGCGGCTTCCCCCCCATCTTTCCCCCTGAAACATCTCTGGTTCTGGGTTGAGGAGGAGTGAGGCCATACCTCGGGAGCTGCAGCAGTGTCCTTGGGCACAGCTCAAACCACCCCTGGGCTCTTCTTTCTCCCCTCAGAGAGGGGCAAGGGTGTGGGGTTGAGGTCCGTGAGCTCCACGGGTAGAGCTGGATGGAGCTGGGCCAGGACCCAGGAGGCTCTCAGGTTCTGCCCGTTCCTCCCAGTGTGTTCTTTGCCGGGTTCCTTTGTGTCAAGTGCCCAGGGAGCATATCTGAGGGAGTCCCTCGGAGCTGCTGGTGGCCATGCCCAATGCCAGTGATGAGCTGCCCCTTTCTTCTCCTCCAGCAGCCCAGGAAGCAGCCACTGGATGCTGATGACCTCACCAGTGACAGTGTCCAGAGCATCAGCGTCAACACGCTCTTTCTCCTCAGCACGACTGTCGACAGGATGAACAACGTGAGTCTGCGCAGCCTGTTCCACCTCTGGGGTGGTTGGAGCTGGCCCCAGAGCCACTGATAATGTGCTGAGGGTCACACGCTGCCCTCAGCACAGCCCATGTGAGGTGCAGAGTGCCCTGTCAACCTGTCCCCTTGGCAGTCACCACCCCCAACCCTTGTATGAGCTACTGCCACTATTCCCATCCCTCCAGTAGCAGGGCAAAAGTCTGGGAAGGTCTCCTCCCAAGGACATGTGTGTGCCCTCCCCATTAGCTTCTCTAATGCTGTAGCAAGGCAGTGGTGCTGGAAGCCCTCAGGTCAAGACATGCACCTGCTTGAGCAGATCCAAAAAAGACCATCAGGATGATTAGGGGCTGGAACCTCTCTGCCTGGAGGCCAGGCTGGGATAGCTGGGGGTGTTCAGCCTGGAGAAGAGAAGGCTCTGGGGAGACCTTCTGGTTACCTTTCAGGACTACAAGGGGCCTGTCAGAAAGATGGGGAGGAAATTTTGAGCAGAGCCTGTTGGGACAGGACAAGGGGGTATGGTTTAGACTAAAAGAGGGAGATTCAGAGCAGAGAGAAGGAGAAATTGTTGCTGCTGAGGGTGATGGGACCCTGGCCCAGGCTGCCCAGAGAGGTGGTTACTGCCCAATCCCCGGCACCATTGCAGGGGAGGTTGGCCAGGGCTCTGAGCAACCTGCTCTAGTTGCAGATGGCCCTGCTCCCTGCAGAGTGCTGAGACTGGTTGACCCTTCCGATCCAAACCAGTCTGTGACTCTATGAAAAGGAACAACCTGGGGCTGAAACTTTGGTGCTGCTGGAGTAGGGAGCAGGCAGTGGAAAAAAAATTAGTCTCTTTTTCTCGGTGAACAAATGCCAGGACAAGAGGAACTGTCCTCAAGCTGCCCCAGGGGAGGTTTAGGTTGGAGCTGAGGAACAATTTCTTAAGCCCTCTTGAGGTTTGTCCAGGGCTGTCCCAGGCTGCCCAGGGCAGTGGTGGAGTCCCTGTGATGCCTGGAGGGGTTTCCAAGCCCCCTTGTGGAGCTGTGGTGCTGAGGGACATGGGTTAGTAGTGCCCTGGCAGTGCTGGGGCAACACTTGGACTCCAGGATCTCAGAGGACTCTCCCACTCCAAACCATTGGATGATTCCATGACCTCCCTCTTCCTGAACAAGAGCCCTGGCACAGGGCCTTGGGGTATTTTCCTCCATCAGCAGAAGGCCTTTGACCTGGCCTGTCCCTCTCCTCTCCCTCTTGGTCCCCTGCTCCTGTGCAGGGTCCTCATCTCTGTTTGGACTCTTGCTGGGTGCCAGCACGGGCAGGTCAAGTGTCACGTCACCCTTCTCCTAGCAGGTTCTGTGGCCGTACCTCCTGGAGTTCATCACCCCCATCCAGTTCACCAACGCCCTGACCCCACTCTGCAAGAGCCTCATGTTTTTGGCTGTGAAGAAGGAAGAGGAAGGAGACAACGCGTCCCTCATCCGCTATGATCTCAATGGTCAGTGCCTTTGGGGTGCCCAAGCCCAAGACTCTCCCATGAGCCTGGTGGTCGTTGGCCTCTTTCACAGGTACTTGGTGGAGATGCTTTTAACTCTGATTTTTTCTCTTCTTTTTGTAGCAAATCTTCCCTCACCCTACGCCCTGATGACGAGACTGCTGGTGAGTGGCCTGCAGGCACAGGTAGCCCTTTGCTACCTGTGTAGACCCACCAAAAAATTTTACCTAAATTCTGAAGCCAATCGATGCCCAGAGTTGAGACACTGGTGGGTGATATTGGGTGATAAATCAGAAATTCAGCTCTAACAGCTCCAACGGCCACAGTTTCTGTACAGAACAAATAACGAAGAAATTGTAAATTTCCTTCTCCCAGGGAACTGGTCACTGCCTCATCCCTGGAGACATCCAAGGTCAGGCTTGGTGAGGCTCTGAGCAACCTGCTCTAGTTGCAGATGGCCCAGCTCCCTGCAGGGGGTTTGGACCAGGTGACCTTTGGAGATCCCTTCCAACTTGGGACGTTCTGTGAGACATGATTTCACATCACCTCAGTCTTTGTAGACATGCTCCATCCATTATCTCATTCGTCCGCCAAGGTTGTCCTACATTGACATTGAAATTCTCCTCCTGGAGGTGTGATTTTTGGTGTGAAAATAACCCCAGGTTACCTCAGAGACACCTTGGTGTTTTGATTTTTGACCAAATCTGTCTCTGGTTTGTGGAAAGACACCAGAATGAGGAGTTAGCAACAGGAGGTGATCAGATTTTACTTCCCCTCCAGGGTTGCCCTGGGCTGTCCCAGGCTGCCCAGGGCAGGGGTGGAGTCCCCGTGATCCCTGGAAGGTTTTCCAAGCCCCCCATGGAGCTGTGGTGCTGAGGGACATGGGTTAATGGTGCCCTGGCAGTTCTGGGGCGACGCTTGGACTCCATAAGCTCAAAGGGTTCTTCAACCCAAACGATTCAGTGGTTCCATGATTCTTTGATTATTTTAACCTTCATGGTCATTCCATCCTTTATTCTTAGGACCCTCCCAGTCTTCTTATCCTGGTTTCAGACCAGTTCATTATGGCACTTATTCAGTCTAAAAGTTTTTAACTCAATCTTTCTGACATCTCCAGCATGTCTGAAGAACTCTCCCTCCCCTGTCCCATTCAGACATGGATCAGCCTGCCCAGAGCCCACCCCACCAGACAGGCACCAGTTTCACCCCCATGCTCCACATGTAGCTGCCTAGATCCAGAACCATCATGCATCCCTTCGGTTGGGTGCCCACCCATCCCCTCAGAACCCAGGAGCATCTCCTGGTAGGTCATGAAGCTCAGAGACCCTTTCAGACACACAGGGCCACCCCAGTGGGGTGTGCTGCAGATCTGCAACTCTTCTAGAGGGCTTTGAGAAACTGTTCCTCAGCCCTGGGGGACCCTGGGCTTTGTTGTCCCTTCTCCCAGGGACCCATCCAAGTTGTGGAGGGACCTTCTCTCTGGACGATTCTCTATCAAGAGCTGGAGCGGCAGAAGGAAGCTGTAGTTGCGTTGAACTGTAGTTGGGTTATCAATCACTTCCCAGTGTTGCATCCCTGGGGTTTGTCTCCTGTTTTCTGACTCCCAACCCGGAGCTGATGTTCTCTGCACTAACCAACACCCTTCATCCCATCCCCAACCTTTCAGGTGGTATCTTCACAGCCATACGCAGGGGACTGCCGGGGGGTGGCTGCCCTGCGGCTGCTCAATGTCTTGCATCACAGCGTCCACCCTGCGCTGGACCAGCTTTGGAGCAAGAAGGTCCCTCTCTTGGTGGAGCACATAGAAGGTAGGAAGGGTGCTTCTGTTGCTTGGGAGAAACTCTATGTTGGAGTTACCTTCTCCAACAGAGAAGGAGAAGGAGAAGTTACCTTCTCCAGTGGCATGTGCCTGGACACGGGGTGTCCAAGAATAGGGTGGGTGCAGCCTATAAGCCTTGTGGCCCTGGGTACATTGAGTTCTCTGAAGAAGTCCTATTTCATATTTGAATAAGAATCCAAGCATGGTGGGGCTGGAAGGGCCTTCTGGAGATGATCTGGTGCCACCCCCCTGCTCCAGCCAGCAAGGTCACCCAGAGCAGGGGGCCCAGCAGCGCAGTGTCCAGGTGGGTTTGGAATCTCTCCAGAGAAGGAGACTCCACAA
>JANHGN010015422.1:48507-106335 GCA_024605025.1 Megaceryle maxima | reverse complement strand
CCTTGTGGAGCTAGAGGATCCTTGTGGAGCTAGAGGATCCTTGTGGAGCTAGAGGATCCTTGTGGAGCTAGAGGATGATAGTTACCTTTAAATCTGTCCAAGATGAAGTGTTTTAGTTCTGAACTCTCTTTCTTTGTGAAAGATACACAGATCTGGAAATGAAACGCCTCTGAAAGGTGAGGAGGTTTTCTCTCTCCTCTGTTGAACAGCTTATCATTTTGGAAATTTTGTTTGCAATAAAAATGTGGTGATGACTGCTGCATGTCTGAAGGACCTGAATAACCTGAACTCTTTGCACAGGAAACTGGAAAATCTGAAGAGTTTATCATGTCATGTAAGCATGAGACAGCCACATGGTGCCATCTGAGCGCAGCTGCAGGTTCAGCAAATTTATCTTCTGGTTCAAAAAACCTGGAGGACTTAGGAAAAAAAAAAAAAGGATTGTTTTGTGGGGGTTTAGGGTCTTTTAAAAATCTGGAATTACTTCTCTGATCCCATTTATGATATAACCCAGAAACAGTTGTTTGGCCTCAAGTGAGGCTGGAAGATGATGACAGAATTGTTTCAACCAGTTTTGTTGGTGGAGAAATAGTATCAAACTTTAGTCTGGTAGCATGGAATTTTTGATTGTGTAAAAATCCAGACAACCCCTCTGTGGATCACCTTACAGCTGTGGTTTCAGAGTGGCTGTAGGACAAACCTTCAGATGGAGGTGGGGAAGGCACATGTGGCCTGTGATAAAGGAGGTGGGTGGACTTGAGGACTTCTTTCAAGCTACTGAGGTTCTCTCAGTGTGGAACATCTCCAGATGCTGAATGAGCACAAAGGTCTGGACATTTCACTGAGGGCTTCCTCCCCTGAGGTTGGTATGACTGCCACATCAAGGTTGAGAGGTTACAATGAGTGTCAGTTTTAGGAAGCTGACAAATAGCATAAGAAGCGTAAGAAAGTGTGAGTGCAGTACTTGTTGGTGAATTGTCCAAGGTGAAGTGGTCGTGTCACCTGAGGGTTGGCAGAAGTAGGTGTTGTGCAGTCATTTTGTTCAAGTGAAGGAATGGCAGTTCCCTGTGATAGGTGTTGTGGGGTGAAGAGCAGAGCTGTTCTTGGGTAGGTGTCTAAGAGGTCAGCGGAGGCATTTGCAGGCCCTCCCCTTCAGACCTAGATCTTGTGCAGAACACGCAGGTCTGGTTTG
This sequence comes from Megaceryle maxima, assembly GCA_024605025.1. Taxonomy (NCBI): domain Eukaryota; kingdom Metazoa; phylum Chordata; class Aves; order Coraciiformes; family Cerylidae; genus Megaceryle; species Megaceryle maxima. The sequence goes on along the minus strand of JANHGN010015422.1, from coordinate 105,143 downwards.
ACACGTGCGGTGGTTATGTCTGGGCTTCACTGTGGTCTGCCATCTTCTCTACTCTGGGTTGTCTGGCACGGCAGAGGCACAAGACAGAAGGAAAGGGCATGAGCTGGTAGGACCTGGGGGGTTGGTGGCATCTGAATGTGCTCAGCTTGGCCGTGCTACCCGGGGAAAGACATCAAGAAGACACAGAGGCACTTCTCTCAGAGCCTCTTCAGCGCACGGGACGTGTGGTTTGGTGCTTGACATTTACAGCTTGCCTCAGTTGGAAGTAGTTCAGGAATAGCTGCTCTGCTTTCAGTTTCCATCCTGCCTGGTTCCCTACTAACAGTGACATGCAAACAGTCCACCACCGGTGATTAAAAAACCATACAAGCCTGAGCCTTTCTGTGGGGTGTTGGTGGTTTGGTTTTGGGTTGTTTGGGTTTTTTTCTTGGTTGATTGGTTGGTTGGATGTTTTGGGGTTTTTTTTTTGTTTGTTTGGCTGTTTGGTTCTTTTGTTTGTTTTGGTTTAGGTTTGATTTCTTTGAGGGCTTTTAAAATTTTTTTGGTTGGATGGGGCTTTTTTTTGTTTCTTCTATTTATTTTCCTAGAATGCCTCTTTGTCTTTAGCACTTCAGTTTCTTTGGGTCATGGCTGGACTTGATGATCTTGGAGGTCAATTCCAGCCTCAGAAATAAATTCTGTGAGTTGGTGAAAGCATTTTCTATCTGTGTTGATGCTAATGGACTCCACCACGTTGGCTAGTGTGAGACATCAAGACATCTCTTCTCTCTGCTGCTGTCGGTGGTAGCTTCTGCCCGTCTGCAGGTTTCCTTCCCCGAGATGTCAGGTTTTCACTCTGCTCTCTTTAGACTGCTCTTCCAGATGGCTGGAGTAAGGACCCCCAGGCAAGGGCACTCAGCTGCAGCTCCTCTGTCTGAGAGGGCCATAAATACATGAAGTTTGTGCTTTTCATTACACCAAATGTAACAGGAGGAGCCGTCTTGTCAGCACGCTCCCGAGGGGAGGATCTGCACTCAAACGTCTGTGTAGCAGAAGAGGTGGGGGTGGTAAAAACTCCCCGCTGAGATCCATGTTCCCGGGTTGGATGTCGGTGACTTGGAGTCAGTGATCTCATGGGTCATCTGTGGGTCTGACTGCAGCTGGCCATCTTGCCTTTACCTCTTTGTTTTGATCCTTCTTTGCTGTGTGCGTGGCCGTGCTGCTGAGTCCAGCTGGGTGTCAGTGGCTGTTGTGAGTGACAAGCACCTGCAGCTTGGCCCCTGTCCCCAAATAACCCAGCCACCTTGTCACCAGATTCCAACGCGATGTTTGCAAGGAACACGGTGGGAAGGCAGCATTTTTGAGATGAGGATCCGTGAGACTTTGGCCCTGGGTGAGCCAGGAAGGGAAGCGATGTGCTGTCGGCAGGGGCTGAGTCTTGTCACCCAGCACAGTCGAAAATTTTCTGGTGCTGGAGGATGCAGAGGTGGAAAGTGGGAGTTGCAGGAGTCAAGCTGTGCAGGTCCACCTTCAATAAGGTGCAGGAAAACAAGTGAGCAGCGATTCCTGACGGTGCTGCTTAACAAAACCCACCCTTCTTGCATGCAAAGCAGAGAAATTCAAGAACCACCCCGTGATGGGAGTTACAGTTGGTGTACACAGACCTGTCCTGTGGCACTGGAGCAATTCCAGTATCGCTCTGGTGGGTTTGTCCCTGTGTCACACCAACAAGCTGCACTGGCTGGGAAAACGGGCTAACGTTGCAGGAGTGACTGGAACGATTACAGAGCTGCATGAATGATTAATTCATCCTGCTTTGGTTTCACCTTTGATCCCAGGCCCTCTGCCAAAAATAACAATAAGGCAATTTTTGGAAGAAGGTGTTTTTAAGATAAAAAGAAGTCTGTTATAATAACAGCTTTACTGTGCATCTGTGCAGCCATGCACTGAAACTAGTCCAAGAACAACAGAGTAAAAAATAATTTGCAACGTCCTCTCTGCGATATGAATATTGGAAATTGGTAGGTAAGTATTTGCCTGGCACTTTGCAATCGGAATATCTACTCACGTCATGAGAGGACAATATTATTATTCTTCAAATGGGAGATGCAGTGACATAGTGGTAGTGCTTTCTTAATAACCCTCCTTTAAGCTCGGTATAAAAAGCATTTGTTTTATTATTAAAATTACATATTTGAGACAGGCTTCAGCTGAACAACTGCCTAACACATGCTAGGCACATATTGATTTTTTTTTTTTTGGTCTTAGCTCAACATTTCCCCTGGGCATCATATTATTTATTCATAAAGCAGAAATGATGTCTGACAGGCATTAAAGGGGTGTAGAGCTGTAGTCCAGAAACAACGTGAAAAGCTTTGCGAGGACCCCAAGAAATCAATGTGCTGATGCTAAAAAGCAGCCTTTTAATTCTAAGCACACAGTTCTTGCAATCATTCCCTGTGGAAAAAGGAAATTTAAATAACAAATAGTTACTATGGCCTAAATTTTCATTCATTTTTATTCAAATTATCCAAGCCAAGGTGGAATTAGGCAGAGAAGGCAACTAGCCAAGGCCAGGCACCTCTCAGCTCCACAGCGAGCTCACTGCTCTAGTTCTAATTTGCACATTTGCATGCAAATTTCTGTTGGAAATAAGGTATTTTTATCGAGAAAGATTAAAACTCAAATGTTTTTCTGAGACAGGAGTTCCTAAAGTGTACATGATTCATAACCACTTACTCTAATTGAGTGCTAGACTGATGTCTGCACCGCAGATTAAAATAAAAAATAGCTGGTATTTTTAGAATGTTGGGTTGAAATATTTTGATAAGCGAGTCATTGTGATAGAAATGTTTGGGAAAGAAATGAGGCAAAAGGAGGTTTGCTCTGGTTTTGTTCATTCAGAGTTAGATCGTGGCATAATACCGAGCAGTATTTGCTGGTGGAAAGTATTTCCAAAAATATTTTGTCTACTGGAAAAAAAAACCAAAACCAAACAACAAACCAGCAAACTCGCAGCAAAATCTGAGGAAAAATATTTTATCTGATCTTTTCCTTCTCTCAGCGGGGAAAATAACTTTAATTATTGAGGGATTATTTTTGAAATGAGATAGGCATCTGAATGTCTTGTCAAATCAAGGCACTATGGAATTTATTTCCTGATATTTAAAACATGGGTAATGCAGTCAAAGAAGTAGCACGTCACCACTCAATTAAGTATTTCTTCTTAATGTATAAACACAAAGGAGCTGAATGAAAGATGTTCTGGCATTTCTTGACTTTCCAGTACTTGACTTTGAACCTGGATGTTCTTTGATATATAGGGTTGGGAATTTCAACATTTGCTTTGCATATTTTGAGGGGGGAGGGGAAATGTAAGAAAAGAATTAATTTATAAGCTACAGGCATGAAAGTTACTGTCTTTCTCCTGGTTAATAACAAGGTGATATTATTTACAGTGAAACCAGGGCACACCTTAACCTTGTGAAACTAAGAAGTTAACACTATTCTTTAAATTGCTCTGCAGAACACCCTGTAGTTGTTTTCCCCAGGGAAGGCTTTGACCTCTTCAATCACAAAACATCATCATAAATGCAATTTTAGATCACTCAACTGGGACAGCATAATCTGCACCCATCCAGAGTAAGTAAGAGTGCCTGAAGCATGCACACATTTTATTCCCCCCCTCCCCTTCAAGAAAGTGTCCTTTAAAAAGAAAGGGAAAATATGATGCCTCGTTGGTATCTCTTAGGAAATCAATGTATGAACTTTCACATTTTGTGTTCTGATGTAGTAAGATGGCTTTGGGAAAGCATTAAAGTGTTTTCAGATGACTTCTCTTTCGTGGGGTTGAAAAAACTTAATTTCATTTGACTCCATCTGAAGAAAATGTACCAAAAAATGCCATTTTACTAGGCGCTCATACACATAACAGGCACTAAGATTTTATGGTTGCTATCTGATGAGAACATGAAGTGAGGAAAATCCTTCATTTCTCTCAAAAAGGATCCGTTTTGAGTTGCTCTTGCCAATACTTCTGAAAGCAGCCATTAACTTGCAAGAGTTGCCATGTATTTACAAGTAGGATTTAAATAACAAATTTACTGCATGGTGTTAAGGATGTCTGAATGTTAAGTAGCGCCTTTAAATGTCACTTTTCCAAACTGTTAAACTAGAGCTGTAATAATAATTCTTTTAATCTATTTAGGTAGCTGGTTTCTGGTCAATTAATAAGGCTTATTCATCTGAAGCTCAGCTGCATCCCTCTGAACTCTGTTTTCTTAATATAGTTCTGTCATTACTGTTGTCGGGAACATAACTCTCTGCTTTTGACAGCAGGAGAATACCCAGCCCCAGATAAAGCACTAAAACATTAATACACATATTTTCTGCTTCACCAGCCTGGAGTGCTCTTCAGGACAAGCAGACACAGGATGTCTGCAGCAGACCTGGTCACTTGAGGTCTTCCTCTAGTCAGGGGAGGGAAGTAGCTCCTTTTAGGACATGGTCCATTTAACTTATCTCAGAGGCTTGTTTTCTTGTACTGGAAGTTGCATCTTATAAAAGCCTTCCAGGCTGCTGTAGTCCAGAGGGAGAGTAGATACCCAGTTGTGGGGTAGAATTCAGCTTCAGACTGAGATGTGCACGTTGAGTAACTTCTGAGCAGCTGGGTCCTCATGTGAGCGCAGCATCCCCATAGGAATCAGCGGAGGTGGCATCTCTAGCTGCTGGAGCCTGGAAAGCAGTGCTGCTCTCTCTAGGCCAGGCACTGCTCCATGGGATCACTTGCTACAGGCGACCGACCAGGCTGGATGGGACAGAGTGAGGTTGTTATCAGAATGCTGGGACTCAGAGTGCTCTTCCAGCCTACAGCTCTTTAGGAGAGAGAAGCATTAACAAGCCAGTACGTTACCTACTGATTTCCTTTGGGTGTTGACTCTTCCTAGCTTTTAAAGGATGTAGTGAAGAGCACTAAGCAAAAACCAATGGAAGATGACAATGAAATTCCTGTTAAAAATGCAGTTTAAGGTTTATCCTGAATACAGTACAAAAAGCAGAAAGAGTTTCCTTAATTTTGTGATGTTATTGTGTTCCTAAAATTGCTTTCTTCTCATAGGGTCGATGAGAAGTGGTTGATTTGGTAACCACCTTTAAAAAGGTCGTGTATGAGAAGACGTCCGTTGCTTTTTTCTATATTTACCTTACTTCCCCCCCCCCCCAACAATAATTTCCCTAATGTCAATATGTCTTTGGGGAAACACCATCAGACAGATACTTTCAGAGGCTCAGCAGGAGATTGGCAGATCCTAGTCCATCTCACAGGTCAGCTGGATAAAAGACAGCACTGCTGTTGACTGTTGTTTACAGAAAGGCAAATGTCTTTTAAGACCGAGGTTTGTTACTGAGCTCAGAATGGACCCCAGGTGCCTCTGCTCTCAGAACTGCGTGAAATGGTTGAGCTAAGGAGATGACAGGAAAAAATATTATCTGAAATATTTTCTCACATAATTAAATATCAATTTATGAAAGGTCAGATTAGTTGTGGAACACAGAAGTTTCCAACTGTTGCATATAGATATTTTGGGAGTCATTAAAAGATGACAACAGCCAGCTTCGCTAATGATGTCCTGGGTTTAAAAGTCACCTGTAAAGGATGATGTGTAAGGCACCTTCTTCCTCCAGAGGTGGCTGTGGACTGAGAGGTGTTCAGGAGCCAGCCCTGAGGATGCCTGGGTCATGAAGCAATGCCACCCCTCAGTCAAGCATGATCCACATAACAGCTTCTGTGGCTTTTACCTTCTTCAGACCTGATGTAGAAAGAAATGTGTTTCCTTGTGAGCATTTCTGTAATACTCATCTCTCTCTCGCACAGAATAATGGTAGTTAGAAGCAGCTTGATGTCATATCCAAAGCCCTACTGGCCCATCCATCCACACATGGCTCCGGTTCATCTGCAATATCAGCTTCATCACTGACCCGCCGTGTATTCAAACCAGCATCTGTAGGCTTTATTTGTTGCTATTGCCAAAGTTAAGGATGAGCTGTGGGCAGACATCAATGCACTTAACCTCATTTTCTCCTTTTAAATCCCTTCTTAAAATCTCCTCTGCCATAATCCCTGGGGAAAAAAACAACCAACCAACCAAAAAAACCAAGCCCAGCAAAAACCAGAAGTAGGTTAGTGATGTGTTAGTGCCTCTTGTGTTGACTGATTCTGTCTCTTTGTTTCCCCCAACTTCCTTGTCAACCATCTGTATCCACTTACTGGACTGGTTTTTAATGTTTAAATGTGACTCTCTGAGGCAAGAACCAGCTTTTTTGGTCTCTCTGAGCACGGTCTCCAGTGTGCCTGTATCCTGGCCTGGGACTCCTAGATGCTACTGTAACATGAGCGAGAGGAGATAACTGTGATGGCTCAGTGCTCCACAACTTTCACAGGCTTTTTCCCAGCACCACATGAGGAAACTGAATGTTGTAATCATATGGTGAAAAGTGAAGGGGTATGTCCTTAATAATGTGCTTAAAATATTTCTGTTAGAAATATTTCTATTCATTTTGAATGTCTGAGCTGAAATACGGATGCCTTGTTTCTTAAGGGATTTCCTTGGTATTTCACAGCAGATCTCCCAGTGCTTCCATTTGCAAGTGTATCATAGAATCATGTCATAGTATGGTTTGGGTTGGAAGGGACCTTAAAGATCATCTAGTTCTAGCCCCCCCTGAACATTTTCTGCTAGATGAGGTTGCTCAAAGCCTCATCTAAAAATGGCCTTGAACTTCCAGGGCTGGGGCATCCACAACCTCTCTGGGCAACCTGTTCCGGTGCCTCACCACCTCAGTGAAGGATTTCTTCCTTATATCCAATGTAATTCTACCCCCTTCCAGTTTAAATCCATCACCCCTTGTCTCATCACTACAAGCCTTTGTAAACAGCCCCTCCCCAGCTTTCTTGGAGGCCCCCTTCAGGTACTGGAGGCTGCTATAAGGTCTCCCCAGAGCCTTCTCTTCTCCAGGCTGAACAACTCTCTCAGCCTGGCCTCCTAGGGGAGGTGCTCCAGCCCTCTGATCATCTTTGTAGCCCTCCTCTGGACTCGCTCCAGATGGGGTCTCACGAGAGTGGAGAAGAGGGGGAACCAGTACTCTTGAAATTATAAATATATTGGATGTTAGGAAGAAGTTCTTTAAGGGTGGTGGAGCACTGGAACTGGTTGTCTAGGGAGGTGGTGGAGCCCCTGTCCCTGGAGCCATTCAAGGTCAGGCTTGATGGGGCTCTGAGCAAAACCTGGTCTAATTGAGGATGTCCCTGCTCACTGCAGGGGAGTTGGACTAGGTGACCTTTGGAACTCCCTCCCAACCCAGGGCAATCTGTCATTCTAGGAAAGTTTTAGCTACCATTCGAGATAGGAATGTTGTAATTGCCATTGGGTGTATTTTTAATGTCTCTGGTGGCAAGTCTGGGTGCTGTGCTCTTTGTTATACAGGGTTTGGTGGTGTTCCCTTCCTGAAATCATGCTAAATCTCTATGTATGGCTTTTCTTTGCTATCAAGGAACACGATGGTTTCACTGTCTGTGATGCTTTTGAGACAAGTAGCACGTATAAAGGAGAAACTACCTTTCCAGCAGTGTAAATCCTTTTTGTGATGTCTTCAGGTGGGCTGTTGGTCTCTTTCAGTAAAGCAGGCAGTGTGGGTGGTCTAGGTACTGGGCATCTTTGGCACGGAGAATGTCTCCAAGATAAAAAAAGAGGACTGTGTCCATGACGGGTTGACTCGTTTGATGATGGTGGTTTGAGGTTGCTGGCAGATGCTGCCAGAGATGTTAGTGAACAGGAGAAGTACATAAATGTTGTTTATATGCGGTTGTATATTTGCGAGAGGTTTGTCAGTATGTGCATGTGTAATGCATTTCTAATTGGTGCCTGAATAAACACAGATGGGACCACACTACAACACTTTTTATTGGTGTGAAAGAGGCTGCAGAGTGAAAAGTTAAAATATAGAAAGCTTGGTCTCTGAAAATATAGGAAATAATACATTTCTTGCTTATTGAGGAGATCATAGAGTGGATCCAGAAATAGAAATAATTTAAAGCCAACAAATTAGAATTATTAGGTCAAGCTTTTCCAAACTGAAATAAAATATATTTGAAAGGAAGATCTTCAAGATGCAGCAATGTTAGTTAATTTTGTTTCTCCAGAGAGTCCAACCTGGACATCCATGTTCAGAGCAGAAGAGGAGTTCAGTACCTGTGGGACTCCAGCTCCAGGGACTTGCCCCTGGGCAGATAGTGTCAAAAAGCTGTGGCGTGGGCACTGGGCTACTCTCTGCCACTCTCAGACCATCCGTTCACTTTAAGCAACCATCAAATCGTAGCGACTTGGCTCCTCAATGATGTTCAGTCCCGTGACTAAAACCTGCTCTATTCTCTCCCAGCTATTTTCTGTGTGACGTAACTGAACTGCTGCTTTGGAATTTAGATTGGCTATTGTTAATCAGTTTAATTAGTGAAATATCCACACAATACTTACCCAGATCTTCTAAAGAAAGTATCGAGCGCTGTCTGCCTTTGACACCACCAGGAATAGATGTGGACTTGGGCTATCAGCCTTACCTTTGCATGTTCTTACGTCTGTATTTTACGAGGCTGCATCTGGTCTGAAGCCTTGAAAAACTTTTTAACTTCTTGATGGCCACCCATTGAACAAAGAAAGCTGCAAACATCCTGTTGAATATAAACTTTCTTCAGAGCTACCGATGGACTTTAGAGCTGGTAAAGCTGCGGTCTGCACGTTGCTTTGACAAAACTGGAAAAGAAAATAGGAAGAATCAGTCCTATCAACATACCATTGCTGTGTTTCTATTTAGAGTCCTTTTAAGCATGCTTTTTCAAATGATTGCCTTAAAGCTTTTCATGCTCTTGCTTCTCAAGAGGCTGAGCAACGTTTTCAGTTCTTACAGCATCCAGTCTTGGCGTGTATTCCTGCAGCTCACATCAGGCAGAAACCCCCCCCTTGACTTAAATGGGCTTTTTGCCTGACACAGTAGTCTCTCATTCTAACTATATTAGCAGTAACAGACTTAACTACAAATTAATTTTTTGCTCTGGGCACATTCCCTAATAATTAGCACATACCTCACTGTACCAGTGAGACACAAGAGAGGTGTTAATGCTTTGAGCTCGGCCGCTGTATTTTATTCTGTTGGAAGAGGAGTTTGGTTTGTTTTTTATGGTGAGAGAGATGACTCTTAAAACCAAGCATGAGTGTGTAATTAAGATGCTGCCTTATGAATTTACTACCTTATAATATATGAAATTGGAAGAAATTCTGCACTGAGCACCTTGCACATTAGAGGTTGATGTGGCCGGGTCTAGGAGGGCTGGGTTCTTTTTGAAATGCTTTTAGTTTCCAGGTATGTATTCACGTTGAGTAGAGGCTGATTCATGCTAGACTACATTTTTAGTATGGATTTAATTCCACCAGGAGTCAGGGTAGTGAAACGTGCTGCATGGCAGCTGGCACGACAGCATTTTTAATCGAATAACAGATTCCAGCTGGTGGGGAGTCAACTGGGTTCTGAAGCAGACATGACTTAATGCAGATCTTCCTTATTTCTTTGATAAAATGCATTACCTTTGCATATTAAACAACTGTAAATGGAGGAGGGGAAGTGAAGGGAAGCAGATTTGTAGGTTTGCCAGAAAAAAACCCTAATGATCATCACCTCGTAAGGTGAGTTAAACAAGGGAGAATAGGGCTGGGTGTGTTCTGCGTGATAAATCATCACGGACTCTTCTCACGTATCGTGAAATGGGTTTTGGTTTGCAGGAGTGCTGGTGATTACAAGGTTCATTTTCTATACTCTGTCCTTGAATACCACATTTAGTGCTCTTCAGCTACCTACTGCTGTCACTGTCACCAGAAGTCATCCTTATGTTAGTCATCGGTCTCCGCATGGTACTTGCCTGGCGAGGTGACACTAGGGTGCTATGAACAGTTAACCCCAGCAGCAAAGTGGGGCTCTTTCTGGTGTCACTGAACTGACACTGGTTTCAGCCAGACTTTTTTCAGTAATGTCTTTCTCTGCTCTCGCTAAAAGTGTAAAGATTTTGATAGGATTCAGATAATGAGGATCTTAGCGATAGGTAGAGCTGAAACACTGGGATTGTGCTGCGAAGCCAAATGTAATGGTGCTGGAAAGGTCAGTGCTTATTGGAAAATGTCAACATGTGCTGCATTTTCAATTATTTATCTTGTTAGCTTCTATCCCATGATCTAAGCTCAGTGCTTTGCCAGGAGAAGCAACTCATTCATCACCTGGTGCTTACTGGGCCTTAGTTCATGCACAAAAAGAACATAGAGTGGCTGAGGCTTTTTCTTCTCCTAGTTTTATCCCTGCCTGGAAGCTGATCAACCACTTGCCTTTCTGTTACTTTGCTGTTGGGTGTTCCTCAGGGAGCTGAAGTTTGGCATTGCCCCACCAGAATTAGCAGGGTCTTGGTGGCAGCAGGTATCCCACTGTCCTGTCCGCAGCTGGGGCACGTGAACCTTTGAGGATCTGCTAACTCCCATCCCATTAGCTTGGGCTGCAGAGATTTGATTTTTCACACAGTCCAGGCTGAAAGTAAAGTATGAAAAAGCACGTGTGATGTGAGGAGACCCTTTCTGAGCTCAGTGATCCCTATTCCCTCCAAGTCCCCCTGAAGACACTTGTTTCACTCTGGAGCTGCTGCACAATAGCAAGGTCAAAGCCATGGGAAGCAATCAGTCCTCCTCATGACATCTGCTGCAAGATAAGGGTTCTTTTTCTGTAAAAAATGATTTATTTTTACTGTATCTGTGTGTTCAGAACTTTATCCTCAGTAAAAGTCCTATGGAAGAATACAAAGGAGTATTTTTATGTGGATGGCTGCGATTAACATAAATCTATTAATCCAGGCTAGCAAGAGGGTTGCAGTGTTTCTGACAAGATGCAAGTGATGAGCCAAACTGAGCCAAACTGATCTCTTAATTTCAGGAGGTCTCTTGAAAGTAAAAAGAAATATTTGCATAGCTTCAATGTATTGCCTTTATTATTTCCATGATGTTTGTGTAGTTACTGTCTGTTTCTGACAACATTATAGTAGAGGCCTTTTGTGTTAGCTTTGGTTTTGCCACGTCAGTCATCTCGTTCTTCCTGGAGCTTAGCGATGCTTTAAGTGAAGTCAGAATGGTTCTGAATGTGGAAAATGAACAGAAAAAGAAAAAAGGATTCCGAGAGATGGCAGATCCTAAAAGGACTTTGAAGGAGATGCAATATAAAAGCTGACCTAAGCATCTTATGGAAAGTTCACATTAGGCTTCTGTTCTGCTTTGGTAGTTCAGGAGATGCATTAAAATCCTGGTTGCTTGTCTGCGACCGGTCGAAACCCCAAATTCATTGTGGTGCAAAATGGCAGATTTGAAAGTTTTAATTTTTTATATTTATTTAATACAGTAGCAAAACTGGGCCTTTTGGAAACATTAATGAAACGATAGGGAGAAAAATTAATCTCAGAGCAACCAAGTGTATTTTGGCCAGGCACTACCCTGGAGAACCCAGCCTCGGGTCTCTTTGTCTGACACATCCTGGACAAATGCTGTTTAATGCAGACAGTCAGCAGCTTTTGGTGCAAACCACACATCTCTCCCATTTTCTCCTGCTCTCTATTAATCTGGAAATCTTAACCCACATCTGGGAAATGTTTCTAAGATCAGCTTTCTGAGGAAGTGACATAGTACTACAAAACATTTCAGTTGCCTTCGGTTTCAAATGGGATTTGATAAATTTAGAGCTGCCTTTGGTAATTTAAGCCAACCTGGGTGAGCACTGGCTATGTGTTCATTTTTAGAATGATACCTTCTTGAATTCGCAGGTTTTACATCTTCTAAGGTGTATCCTGATGCTCAGCAAGCAGTTGAGGTTGTGATGACCAAGATGGGGGTTTGTCTACAGCCTTCTTGACTGGAATGGCAACACACTGGTTTTCTTTAAGATGCGCTGAGCTTCATGCAAAACCTGCAGAGATTTGACCAACAGTCTGGTGGTTTTAAGGAAGTTGTGTCAGATTTGCAGGACTCATTTCAAAGAAAACTGCAAAATGAAGGGTGAACAGATTACATATTGGTCATGAAGGTTAAGAAAGCAGCTATTTCAGAATTCATTTGTCTATTTATGAAATAATCTAATAAATATTTAATGATCTGTTTGATTTTTATAAACAAATACTTGTGTTTGTGGATGCTAATTACACGAGAGGAACCCTTTGCTTTGCATGGGCAGAGTTATACTTGTGTTGAAGTGTTTGTTGTATTCGTGCCAAAAAAAACCCCACAAGCAACCAAAAAAACCTCGTTAAGATCTGATCCTTCAAACGTGCATGCGCTTAACTTGACTGCTCACATAATGTTGCTTTGCAGTGTTGATTTCAATACTTTGATCATGGAATACCTCGAGTAAGGGAGGGGGAAATTAATCTGTATAAACAGTCATTAATGAATACATGTTGTGCCCTTCCCTGGAGGCAGAAAACCATGTTTCTGCTGAGTCTGAGCGAAATGAAATTGCTCAGGGAAGATATTTGTTGTCTCGAGATCTGTTTTATTGGATCCATTGAGATTCAGTACATTTTACTCAAGATCCGTTTAGCCCCAACTCAGGCTTCAGGTTCCGGTTTTTCCTGTGCACTGGTTTCTCTGGGTACTGCTCTCCAGTGTTGAGGCTCTCGCTCCTCTTTGCCGTATGTTCGCTGCGGTGCCTTTGGCTCAGTTCCCTGAGCTAGACTAGGGATAGCACAAAGACATTTATAAAAGTAAACAATAATATTACTCCAGTGTCTTTACAAATAACAGAAGATCATCTGTTTGCCCAGTGGAAGAAGAATGTTTACTATCTAGCAAGGAAGGAAAAGTTCTTTCCTTCCAGGTTTTACTAAGGAGAAAAAAATACTGCAGTTTAAAGTTGCCTGGAGCTCCTGAACCTCTTATGTTTGATACTGGCAAATCCTCCACTGAGATTTTTGGGATCTCAGAAGAAGAGCCCTGGGATCTAGCAGGGGATGGGTTGAGGCAAGATTAAGAGAGAAGTTTGGGAATAAAAATGAGAAGTCCCGTAAAATTCAGGAGAGGTGGAGAAAGAAGGTCAACAAGATGACAAAGGTGGATTTCTGTGATTGTTGCTCCTGAAGGATGGCTGGCAGAGACTCCCCCTGCCAGCATTTCATATGCACTTCTGCCTGGCCAAGATCTAATTTATCATTATAACGAGGGGTTTGAATTTCTCCTGCACTACTGGAGTTCTGCCTGTGTTGGTTTTCATGTTTATTTTCTTAAAGGAGAAAAAAAACAATAAATTGCAGACCCCTCAAATATTCTAAGAAGAAAAGGCATCTTGTTTATTTAAACTGGCTCTCGATATGAAGCAAGTTGCCTCCAAAAGAAAATGCTGATGTTTGGTTTTGGGCTTTCCTGGGAACACAAACTCTTGTTTGTTTGATTATTTATTTATTTATTTATTGGTCTTTAGTGGTTTCATAGGTGTTTTTATTTCTTCCTCATTTTCTAAGCCTTTTTTGCTACTTCTCTAGCATCTCGCATACCTTTGATATTTGTCTTTGCATACAGTAACTTACATGAAGATTTGTAGGGTTTTGAGGATATTTTCTTTGCCAGCAGACAGAATAGGAAGTTAAAAATCATCTGGTTTCCATTTGGTATCTCTTTTGCAGCTCGTGTTGAGCGAGACATATGCTGCTGCATTTATGATGAGGCTAATTCTGTCTTTGCCTTAGTGGAGTCATTCACAGTGAGGTTCTGATGAATTAAATGAGAAATTAAGAATTTAGGTTCACAATGGGCTCTCGGGAGGTTGCTTTGTTAAAGCACTGATGCCTTGCTCAAAGCCATGTGAAACCACCCAGGCTCAGGTGTCCCCTCCCCAGCCTGCTGCTGCCACTGGGGTCTGTATCTTGAGGGTTATCCAAGGGAAGCTAGGGGTGATGGAAGGCTTCAGGAGGCTTCATCACTGCTTTGGGTACAGCCTTGCTGGGAGCTTCAAAATAGAGTCTCTTGGTAAAGTGACAAAAACTTAGGTAGGTCAGACTATCCCAGTCTACCCAGAGTTTTGTCTTCTGAGGCCTCTGATGGCACTCCCAGTAACCTTTGTGCAGCAGAGGCTGGTGGAAACAAGAGTAGCCGTGAAGGTGAATTTTTGAGTGGGTAAGTTCATCCTTCACCGCATTTGCAGATTGTCTAAGTCTGGGATGCTGCTGAGCGTGGTCCATGGCCAACCACATGGTCGATGTGACTATCTGCATCTGAGTCCCAGTGACTGGCAATGAAGGATTTCTTTTTAATGGACATGTTAAACATGGGACATTTAATTTTAGTTTTGTCATTTAAAGTAATTTCTGATACAGATGACTTGCTGGCAAATGAGACGTTGGGTCTACCATAATTTGGAGCTCATCCAAGTTTCTGTTCCTCTCAATGCAACTGATCCAAGTTGAGGGTTCAGCTGTGCACTGTGCTCTTTGGTTCTTTAATGTAGATGAGTCGTTCTGACCGTGATGGTGAGTGTCAACAGCTGAAACCCCTACACATTAATCACACAATGTGCCTGCCATCACCTCCTTATAAAAACCGGAGACCCTAGCGTGGTTGGCTGCTGCTTTCATCCCCAGCGAGTGGAAACTGCTTTAAAAACACACGTATCTGAAAGCTCCCTATAGGCAGTGCAGAATATAGTGGTACCCTTGAATATCTGAGAATATCACAAGATGTTTGTTTCAGAGAATAACGAAAAATTAGCAAAAACTCCCAAGCCAGCATCAAAGAAACTAAAGCTTAGAATAAAACTCTCTACAATGAGGCGTATAAAATTTTGTACAACAATCACAGCGTGTAAAACATTCTGGCAAAACTTCCCAATTCAGGTAGTTCACCGTGCACTGGTGTCTTCACAGATATCCTCTCAGCTTGACTAAAAACAATAGAATTCTTCTATAACATGACTACTTTGTGCACACGTACTGGAAACGTCTGCCATGAGGTTACGTTGCATTTAGGTTCATGATGACCTGTCTCCCCTTTTTTTTTTTTTTTTAGCTTTGATTTCACCCCCCCCGACTCATAGTTGCTGAAGTCTCCAAAGATTACAGGGGCAGAATGCCTAAAGGTGCTCTTTAACACCTGACAGCAAGGCTCTGACATCATTATACACACATTTTAAGCACGCTAGCAATTGAAGGATAATGCTGCGTGCAGTAGAGAAGCTTTACAGAAGAAGCAAGTGGGGATTTTGCAGCTTATGATGGAGAGCCTTTGATATAACAGTCTCAAAAATTAGATTAGGGTGTAGATCGTTTGGAACTGTTCTTTGGTTGTGCTATCAATTTAATGGCCAGGTTTTGTTGAAATGAGCTCTTGTGGTCTGCAAGGAAGAAAATCAATCAGCGTGCACCGTACCATTTTTCTATATCCTTGGTAGGGATGCAATTAAATTCAGTCTGAAAGGTCGCAGTGTGGGGTATACATTAACCTCATGCTAACCCTCTGTGTGCTACTGCCACTGACAAGGAGTTAATAAAGATACCGGTTGGAGCTGTACATTAGCTGCCTTTTTTTTTTTTTTTCAATCCAGATGTACAGACACACACTTCTAATCACATCCTCGTGCATAATATTAGCAGATAACTAGAAGATTTGCAGCGCTGCTAATTAGGTTGTGGGCTAGTGCACAGTGCAATATACAGGAGAGTTCCACAGCTGGTGGTTGAAAATGCTTAAACTTGTTTGTTGCAGTTAATGCAGGGATAGGTCAATGAGACAAGGCTTTGTTTCATTTCCAGACTGATGATGTTTAAAACAGCAGCTGCAAAAAGAAGGTTTAATTCCAAAGTGCAGCAGAGTTTCTGAATGCCATTTGCGTTACACACGTTCACTCCAGATGAGGGAAATTAAATTTCTTCTTGAGAATTGGACAAGTACTTTGATGGTGAGGAGAATCTTGACCTTTTTAACCTTTTAAATTAAGTTATGGGGAGGTATTTGATCTTAAGGTTGATTTGGGAGGTCTTTTTAAAGCGGAACCACATGGTTCCCCCATTAGCTATTAAAAAAAAATAAAACCCCACAGTACTGTGTGACATAAAGAACAGCAGTGTGGTTTCAGGGACAAGTTAGAGAAGCATAATACCCAGCATTTCTTTTCCAGAGACAAATTTAATCAAATTTTACTTGTGAAAACATTTCTGTTCCTCCCTGGAAAGACATATATATGTTGTTCTAGGAGATTGCAGAGTTTCTAATGAACATGTTGAATGATGGGGCATGAGAATGAGAATTTATACCTCATATTATGAGATAGAGCCAGGGGAAATGGATTTGAGCAAATAACAGTCTGTTAGGCCAACCTCTAGAGTACGTAGCTTTAGAGCAAATTTTGAACAAGATGACAAAGTCAGGGAAGCAAATGGAAAATGGGATTAATGGGATAATACTTATTAATAAATATTTTTTTGCCAAGGGTAGCTGTTTTGTCCTCTGGTTCTGAAGAAAAGCAATAGGTGTAATCCATCTGAATTTTGAGAGGGAATTTAAATATGGTATCAGTATGATAAGAGAAGGGGGAGATTTACAGAAGAAATCTTAAATACTTAGAGAACTGAGTAAAGAGGAGATGGCAATATTAGTCCTGAAACAGGAGCACTGGGTTGAAGGGAGGCTGCTAATTAAGTTCCTCAAAGGCAGCGGAACGTGTTGAACGTCTTCCTGTCATTGTCACAAATAAGCAGGAGAACGCTGAAGAATTTACAGGTGACTCAGAGGTAGGAGTTGCCAATTGCAGAAGAGCATCAGAACATCGTGCAAGAAGGGTCAGGCTTTCTTCTGAGTTGGTGTAATAGCTACGGCATGAAATGTAATCATGTGAAGTGCAAGGCCACTCTTTCAGGGGATAAGCGTCTGAATTTAGTCCATCAGCTGGGAACTCATCAGCTGAAAACCAGGAAAAAATAAATACAGCTGTATGAGGTCATCTAGGACTAGGATCTGAGATCTATGGCCTGTGGTAGATCTAGGATCCTAGGACTTGTCCTATCTAGGATCCTAGGACCTGTCCTATCTAGGATCAAGCTCCCAGTATGATGCTGCTGTTAATAAGACAAATGCATGCCAAGAGGATAGTAGGTATTTGTAGCAGGGGAAGAAAGCAATAACAACGTGTTTTGACGTGTTGACAAAGCACAGTGAGAATAGTGTGTGCCACTCACATGAAAGAAAGATGAGTTCAACCTGGACAGCCCCTCTGTGAGCCTGCTCAGGACAATCAGGGCGATGATCACGCGTTGTACCAGAAGGCACTGTAAAAACTTTGGCTTGTTCAGATAATCACGCAGAGATTGAGATACTTGAGGGTGAGGAGACACTGGAATAGGTTGCTGAGAGAGGTGGTGGAAGCCCCATCTCTGGATGTTTTTAAGGCCAAGTTGGATGGGGCTCTGAGGAGACTGCTCTAGTGGGAGATGTCCCTGCCCTTGGCAAGGGGGCTGGAACGAGCTGATCTTTAAGGTCCCTTCCAACCCTGACAATTCTATGATGCTGCTGTGTTCAGGAGGGTAAATAAACAGGAGGAGAGTAAACACGAGGGAATGAGGAGAGCTAAGTTTTTGATTAAGTGACTGAGTAGACAACAGAAAAATAAACGGACTGTGGGTGAAGCGAGGCCAGGCAATAGGAGAACAGTCCCTGATTCTCTCTGAGCTTCATGAACAGCCTTTTCCTGATGTAGCGGAGGTAAAAATAAAGAGCAGCTCTTGGGTGGAGTTTCTTCAGTTGAGGGAAGGGTGTTGGGAGTTTTCTTGCAGTCCTGTGCTGCTGTATTTATTTAAGGCATTCCTCGGGAGGAACGGGACGCGCGCACGCCCCGCCGTGAGCGGATGCTTTAATTAAATCACTCGCCGCTTCCGTGTGTTGGGAGCGTTCCCCGGTGGTGTGCCGCAGGCAGTGGGAAAGATATGGGCATGGGCACTCGTGGCATGAGAGGGGAAAGCTTCAGAGACAGCAAACTATGTCTCCTGAAGGGACAGTTGTCAGTCATCGTCTGCTTTTCCCAGGTGCTTTGCTGATGGGGGAATGTGCGGAGTTTTTGCTCTTTTTGGGTGATTAGCCAGCGTTGCTCGTGAGCATGACCTGAATATCGACCTGCCTGCAGAGAAAGAGAAAAATCTCCTTTTCTACAGCACACAGCCTTCTCTCTTGGAAGGCTGCTTGTGCTGTGAAGGAAACTTCAGCAGTTCCACGGAAACATAGGAGGGTTGAGGTGGAAAGGGAGCTCTAGAGGTCACCCCTTGCTCAGACAGAGCCACCTAGAGCAAGCTGCTCAGGCTTTTGAGTGTCTCCAAGGATGGAGACTCCACTGCCTGTGGAAGTTTCTGTGTGGCAGTGGGTTGAAATCCTGCAGAGAGGCATTAGATGGGAAGATTCCTGGGAGCTGCAGGAAGGCTTGGGGTTTGAGTGAGGTTCAGGTAGCAGATGAGTGAGAACAGAGTCCTGATTTTGTATGGTAAGTGCCACATCCCACATTTACATGGTTCCTGAAGGCAGACTGTAGCTCTTAAATGGACTCTCTGGTTGATTTCACGTGCCAGGGACGATATGGGTAAGTACCAGCTCTCCTGTGCCACCTTCCAGCAGCACATGCTGCCAAAAACAGGCATAGAGGTGCCCTCAGGTACTGTCATTGGGTCATCAGTGCTCTGAGCAGAGCATGGCCTCTCTGCTGCTTAAATACTGCTGTTGGGAGAGAGGACCTTGGGCACGTGAAGGAAGGAGCTTAAGCATGAGAGGAAGAGGTAGAAGGTGGTTTGCTGGGCTCCAGGATTAGCCCGCAGCCTTATGGGCAGGCCTGGGGAGCAGCAGCTCTGCACTGGGGCCATGCTTGGGATGCTCAGGTTGAGAACTGGTGCCTTCTCTGCTCTTGCCTCTGCTCGTTTTCCCTCCTTGCATGTGGTTCGTAGGTTCTGTGGATAGGGACCTCTGAGGTTCACAGGGCTCTGTGGATTTCAGGAGAAAGCCTGGGTCAGAATTTCTGTTCCACCTAATCTTGAAAAAGCAGAACTGAAAAGATTTCAAAGGAAATCCAGCTGTGTGTCTCCTTCATTCAATTGCAAATGTTTGTGTTTCCTTAACTGCCAGGCAAGGAAAGAGTGGAGATAACAGTTTATTCCACTTATGGCAGGTAAAGCTTGCTGTCTGGATTAGCCCTAATAATGGCTAGTGGTTGTGGGGTCGTATCCTGAAGCATCTGCTTCATTTTTTTGCTCACCCAGTTCCCACCCTTGACTCGAATGCCTAATTCTTCCAAATACATTAAACATACGAATCAAGTTTTCACAGCTGAAGCAGGTTTAATATGCATTTTTAGGAAAGTATTGGACACTCTTGCTACTGCAAGAATTTTACTTGCTGATTCCCTCTGCTTTGAGAGTTGGATTGTCTTTTGTGTCAGACGTGCAGCGTGGAAAGCCAATGCATGTTGAGAATCGAGGGCGACAAACAAGAGGGTGTGATATTTTTTTTATTATTATTTATTTTTTCTTTCCTTTGTCTCGTTGTTTAGTAGCACCAGAAATGGCACATCTCCCAGCTTCGTGTGAGTACAGCTTCTGCATTTCTGCAGTCAATCCAGTAAAGTCTGATCAGGGCTGTCCCTGAGGGGACAGAGGAAGCTGTGGCACTGTCCACCAAACCCACTGCTTCTCTGGAAGAAAGCTGCTTCACGCTCCAAATGAGCAAAAGGATGTAATTTTCTTTTTCATGGCATAAAGACCTCTGGATTTGCTCAGTAACTAGACCCTTCACTGTGTAATTTTCTGGTTGATGAGGCCTTAAAACTGTTGAGCAGTTGTGTTAATTTGGATATAGCAGTGTGGTGAGGGTTTATGAATGCTACTTAACTGGTATTGACCTTGAACACTGAGGTTCATGGGTTTATTCACTTAATATCTCTTACATTTATAGAGGTGATAATCACTGCCAGCCTTATCATTGCCTCTTCTTGAGGACAGCAGAAAGAGATGCAAGCTAGCTTATTCAAACATGAGGGATGAAGTGATGATAGTCCTCACCAACTCATTACACAAAATGAAGAAAACTCACCCAAAAGTTCACATCCTAATTACTGCTCTGGGTATAATTTACTGTGGGAAGTATTTTCTTTGGGGGAATAAGGGAATACTCGCTCTTTCAGCCAGAGGTCTTGCTGCTTTTGTATTATTTCTCTCAACATCACAATTCTGCCAAATGAAAATATGTATCCAGACATTACGTAGTCTTCTGCTTTTTACAGTTAATCCCCCCCCTCCCCCCCATCTCTTGATGAGTGCAAGGTCTTTCACCATGGTTTGGAATTTCTTATTGGTGTTGACAAACAAATGTCTGTTCCCATGCTGTTTAATGAGAAAATTGTGGCTGTTCGGGTGGGAGAGGATCTAAGAAGATTATGTTGCAGAAGATTGATTTCTGCTCTTCCTGTAAAGGGAAATCTGTTTCTAATCTGGTTTGAGATAAGAATTCATAGTCACCATCTGTGTGAAAATTTTACCCATAGTAATTTAATTTAGAAAAAAAAAAAGAAAAATCTGGCTCAGAATCTCAGGGGTTGGCTTGGTTTGGCTTTTTGGCTCGGCTTGGCTTTTTGGCTTTTTGCTTTGGTTTGGTTTAGTTTTTCCTCCCTGAATAAAGTTTCCTAGTCTAGCATCTCAGGGAAGAGCATCTGTTTCAAAGATGTCTGTGGAGGTTCTGAGTTATTACCCTTTCCCTTTTAAAACAAATTTTTCCATCCTGCTGCCTTGTACAGCCAGTAAGAAATCCCAGCTGTTGGGGGCAAGCTCTGTAGTATAGACATTGTCTAGTGCATCTGATTTCATTAGAGACAGAACCACACTGCATTCCGTCGTGTGAATGTGTCAAGGTTTAGGGTCAGGGCAGCCCCTTTGTTCATCTCTCTTCCTAAAAAAAAAAAAAAAATAAAATTTGACTTTGTGATTTTTCTGTCATTATTCACAATTTTAACTGACCCTTTCTGCTAAAAATGATCATGCCTCACATTTCAGCCTATTAAAAAGAAAATGACAACGGAGGTGGCTGAGGGCTAATAATACTTAGCAGCCTGTGCTTAATTTTTTTATTACCTTTGACAACCTGTTTAGGAATTGTGTGTTTGTAAGACCCAGCCTGGGTTTTCAGTACTTCTCAATGAAAATACTTATTGGGATTTGCAACTAGTTTGTACTTTGACTGTATTCTATCCCCACAGGGACTTCCATCTACCGGACATTCAAATAATTATCCTTTATCCATGTAAATACTGACACAAATATTTAGCCTTCACACCACATTAAATAATGTGCTTACATGAATGTGATATATTGACATTAATCTCAATACAAATGTAAATCGCATGTGCTCGAACCTTCTCCCTGCAGCAGTGTGTTAGGTTAAGGATGCTGCTGGGTATCAGAGGGGAGCAGTGTTCCCAAAACTCCTTGACCTGGTTGATTGCAAGAAAGCAGTTGAAAGCCGAAGGAGGAGATGAAAGTATCTTTCAGAGCTGTCACAACACAACATATGTTACTACTTTGTGTGAAAATGAGCAGAGACAATTTAAACTCTGCATTCGGCCGATTAGTCTTGTGGTGTCTTTTCTTTGACAATAAAGATGCCGTTGGCAAAACCTATCCAGAAAGGATGGAGTGGGTATTCCTGCAGAGACTGCCTAGTAGATTGGGATGCTGCTGGCATACAAATATTTGTAGCAGATGTTTCCAATTAACTGTAATAATTCTGAAAAATAAATGAACTTTCTTCAGGATCTCCTCTCTGAATATTGATGTGGCAGCCTGGAAGGGCTCACAGTATCGGGCTGGAGAGGATAAAAAAATTGACAAACAATGATTTGTCTCAAAAACCAAAGGTCCTGGTCCTTGTGTGTGTGTTGCGGGGGGGAGGGGGAATGAAGGGAGAACTTTTGTCTCCATTCCTCTGTATTTTCTGGCTTTTCTCCTTCAGCAAATCCTCCCTCCCAGTCAGCCCTGAGCGCCTGCCAAGGAAGGCAGCCTGGCTCCCGAGGCAGCGCCTGGGGATGGTGGCAATGCCACCGCCTGTTTGCGATGCACCGCGCCAGGACGTCATGCCCAGGAGAGACATGAATTTCTTCAGGCTGGTGTGGATGGTTCTGTTAAGTCCCATGATGAGCTTAGTGCCAAAATGAAAGGATATTTTCCTGGCGTGCTGGTGCTTCTCTGTTTTCTTCCTTATAGGTGTAGTTCTTCCAGTGTGTGATCAGACATTGGCATAGACTGCCCAGGGAAGTGGTGGGGTCACCGTCCCTGGAGGTGTTTAGGGAAGGACTGGATGTGGCACTTAGTGCCATGGTCTGGCCAGTGTGGTGGTGATGGGTCACAGGCTGGACTTGTTGATCTCGGAGATCTTTTCCAGCCTCAATAATTCTGTGAATCTTTTCATAACTGTAGCTAAGTCTTAAGTAGTTTTCATCTGAAGTTGATGATTTCAATGTTTGTATTGTTTTTACTTTTATTTTTTGAGTACACCAGTGGTTTTGAGGCTTCTGTTTATTACTCTTTTCATAGCTTTGTTGCAAGACACATCTTTGCTCTGATTTCACCTAGTTCTCCCTACGCTCTTAAATTTTTATGTTATAGTTTTAATTTCTGAGCTCATATGGTAGGTTCCACTTTTTGACAGTGGTTGCAAACATCCCTTGTGTCATTTAGTTGCTTTTATTTTTGCTCCTTTCAAAAGTTAAAGCCATGAATTATAGTATTGGTGTGGTGCTCTGGTGTAAGATTCCCAACGCAGGCTCTGCGAGACAACGTGAAAGCTTTGGCCTTCTGGAGCTCTTGAGAATTCACCAACCAGAAGCTGGGTCTCAGTGGAGAAAGGAAACTGGCACAAAGTTGTCCTGAGGTTTCTGAACTTCTGTTCCAGTGGAAAGATGCTAAATCCTGTTTTAGGATGCTTTTTCCTAAGGTGTGTCTGGAAGGCTCCATCCTGGGGAGCCTCAGGTGGCCATCCAGCCTAGCCACCAAGGGCATCCTTCTCACTGCTTGTTGTTTTAGCACAGATACCCATCTAACTTGCTTTTCCTGATCTGCCTCTGTATTTCCAGAGGCTCAAAGATCCATCTTTCTCCTTTCTAGCTGCCAGACCTTCCTGCAGTGCTCCGGGGAGTGCGAGCCTGCAGAAAATGTTTCCATGCTGATGATGGAGAAATGATGGGCTGGTCCAATGGCCAAGCAACAGGGAGAGTTCTGCATCCTTGTATATTTTCCACGCTTGGGTCTCTGAAGCCTCCTCATCTGTAGCGTTTGCAAAGCATCCTGTTTGCCATGATACGGAGTCAAGCTCCCAATTCGGAGCCGAGACCAACCTAGCCATGGGCAGCAAAACTTCCTGGCTGGCGTTGCTGCCTCGATGGTATGGCTGTTAGCTGTAAAAGCCACCAGGAATTAATGTTCCCTTTCATTCCCATTTAATTGCTCCTGCCCTTTTATGCAAGGAGGGTATTAGTGTGCTTGCAATGCAGACCTATTGTGCGGGACCCTTCCCGCTGCTGTCCTTTGACAAGGAGCCTTCAGTTACTCCACGCTTATTCTTTTGCCTTCTAGAAACTCGGCTTCACAAGCTGCAAAAGATCCGTGTAATTTTTCTTTAGAGAAAACTCAACTGACTGTGTATAATCTTAAACTGCTTCATTTTCCAGTACTTTACTTCACATCATCCGCTTTCGGTAAAAAATTGCGTTGTTTAAGAGACAAAAACTTCACCAAATAGTTCCTTGCAAGGCTTTTGTAAAGGAATTGTGCACAAAGCAAAATTCCTCATTGGTTTGCACTGTTTGGGAGTGTCTCCCATTTACCACAGCCAGGAAAACACAGCAGACCAGGTCCCTGCAGTGAGAGGAATCCTTCACATTGCATGTGTGCAGCTCGGTTATGTTTTCCTGCATTCATGAAATGCATTCATTAGTAAGAACATAAAATGATATGGAAGGGTAGGGCCTTTGCCTTTGTCTTTTCACCTGTTAAGGCAGAATTGAGGATAGCAAAGCGGCACCGAGTCAAAACAATCACGTCTCCAACTCTTTTAGGGCTAGCGCCAAAATAAGACTGAGACGTGACAAGGGGTCTTGAGCAAATGGAAATGGTAAAGCTGGAAACACAAACGGGAAGGATAAGTGGTTTCTCTGAACTCCATCTGTATTGTAAAAGCCTATGTCAAGAGCAGGGTTTAACACTGTTTTGACCGCACGCTTGCGTGGGACAGAATGTAGTTACAATTCCTGTAAAAGCTTCATCCTAAGCAGTCGAATGTCTGGAGAAATAAATGACTGACACAGCACCAAAGGCTTGTGGCAGGCGAAGCAGTGGTCAGGTTGCTGGGCTTTTCCACCTACACAAATCCATTTTGAATGATTCCATCAGAGAAGTAGCGCACGATGATTTCCGTTAGGCAAAACCAGGATTTAAAATTGCAAACATGATGAGAATGCAATCTTCCAGATTATTTGCAGTGTTTATTCCCATCCACGAGAGATACTCTTGCAGGATAGATGAAGCATTAATGTAGCACTGCTTTGGCATGCCTGGGGGATTTCTGGTGCGTTGATTCAGTGACAGATGCAGTAGGCAACGTCCAGTGCTGTGATGGTACTGGTCGTGCTGTCAGAGGAGAGGGCTGGAGCAGCCAGCGGGCAAAGACGGGCACATGGCTGAAGAATGGAAGCAGAGAGCAGAAGTTGGTGATGGTAGGTCACGGGTATCAGCAGACCTTAACTGGTTTTGTCTTTGTGTCTGTTGAGTGGTTTTGCACAGGCATTTATACTGGGTGATGGAAGCATACTTTGTCTGGTGGCGTCACTTCAGCTGCTTATCCTTTTATGCCCTCCCTGTCGCTAAATATTGTTATAAAACCCCCAAGGAGCAGTGTGAGTGGTTTACTTTTTAAAGAAGGAGCTACTGTCCTATATCATTACTGTCATTTATCATGACATCAGGAAGAAGCAACATAAAGACCAAAACAATTGACATGTCCTGTGCTTACTGACAACGTTAAATTCATGCAAGGACTGGCCTCCTATTTAAATGAGCAAATATCTAAACGAGTGTCTAACATTCCTGGGTTTTGCATTAAGCTCTTCTTGGTCATAAGCTCATAAAGCCAAGCAAGGTAAGTTTTATTTTCTTGGGATTTGGAATTGATGGAAAGAATGAAGTTTAGGAAAAAAGCAGCTTCATTAAGAGGCAGGGAGATTTCTCTGTGTGTACCAGACCTTGAAATATCTTGAAAGTGTATCTGCCAGGCCAGTTAAATCTCTGCTAGTAGGATCTCTTGAGGAAGATCTGTACGTGGCTGGTATTTCACCTTCTTAATCTCTGTGGTTTGGTTTTGAAGGGGTTACACGTGTGAGGTAACCCACCCTGATTTGAGTTTATTTTATCTACATTGTAGAAAGTTAGGAAAGCAAAAATATCAAGAGAGCCGCATTAGTTGGCCCGGGTGAGATTATCGGCCGTGATGCTTCCAGTGGCAGGGAGTAGGAATTGGTTTTCCAGGGCAGGCTTTCCAAGCTGATGTTCCTAGGAGATTTGTCTGAGGAATGATTTGGGCTTTGACTCATGATGACTTCTGGGGTCTGATGCAGACTCACAACCACCCTGGAAGTCTGATATTAAAAGTGGTGGAAAAAGAGAACTAATCCTTTGTCTTTCCTCTCCTCAGACAGCAAAAGCAAAAGTGGGGAGGGTACAATTACTGCTTATTGAACACTGTTCTTGAAACACTCCAGAGAAGGTGAGGCTTTCCTAAACATACTCTGTGATTCATTTGTTTCCTCTGCCCTGCTGACTTCAGATGAAATGTTTTTGCTCCTTGCACTGTGTAAGGGACACTCACCCCACGCCCTGGCTGTAAGGTGAGCAGCACTCGGCTCCCCCAGATTCCCACAGCAGTGGCACGTGATCCTGTCTGCAGTGAAGATGGTCTCCATCATCGTGGGACTGTGATGCCTCAGCAGGCAGGGTTCCCATGGGGATGTCTACAGCTGGCTGCAGCTGCTCCAGCACCTTCCTCGCAGAGAGAGGAATGTGCGTGAGAGAGGAGAAAACCCATAAGGAAATCCATTAACAACTGTTAGGGGGGAAGCAAGCTAGGGATGGTGAATTTTAGTAGAACAAAAACTATGCAAAGCCACCTTCTGCGTCGCATTAATGAAAGAGGACAACCTCCCTTCCTGGGGCTGTGCTGGATGGATGGCAGGGCAGGAGGTGGGGAGCCCCAGGCTTGGTCCCCACTCCAGCAGAGCTCCTGGCTGTTGTGGAGGTGACGGCAGGAGCACTGCCCTGCTGCTGCCTGGCTGCTGCTCTCTCCACACTCAAGGGAAGGGAGTCCTGGGAAAGCCAGGCTCTCAGTATCAAGGGGTATGCACGCTTGGCATTTCTTGGGGCTTCTTTATTTGTTCACCTCCCCTCAGGCTTAGTGGGAAATGTTTTCTCCCATCCCCATCTGTCCATCTGGCTGCTTAGGTGTGGGAGAAAACACACTCTGAAGCCCATAAAATTCCCACAGACTTAATGCAAATACTAAACAAGAATTTCAGGATTTGGTTAAGCGTCGGGGTTTTTCTGAAGGTAGACTACTGCGATCCTCTGCGATGTGCAGTCGCATCTTCTGGCAAAGCTTGCTCGATTAAGCAAATCCCATCTCTGATCCCTGTTATGGGCTTTTATGCTGGTATCTCTCCCAGCTCAGTAAGTTGGCATAGGCAGTACTGTTCGCTGTTTTGTCCAGCGTGGAGTCTGGAGGTGGTGGATAGGTTTCTGCTAACCCGTTGGCTCTCTTGGCAACTTTTGTCCCATTCAAATACTAAAAAAGAAATCTTGTTGTCCACAAGTTATTTCAGGATTCCTTAAGCATTGTGTGTCAGTTCCCACTGGCAAAGTGATTTAAAAGGTTATTTTTCCAAGGACAGAGCCATATAGATGTTCTGGGGAAGTCATCTTTGTCTAGGCACTGGTCAGAGCAGTGATGCTGTCCACTCTCTGTCAGTCCACTCTGTCTGACACCTCCCGTGCACGGGAGGAAGGTGGTGGGTGATGGCACACAAATGGCAGGGAGCTGCAAATCTCATCCATTGAAATGAAGGCATCTCAGCAGATGAAGGCTTGTCAGTGGTGGTCTATCTCAGCAGCTTTGATTTGGCATCACCTGCTTTATTGAGCCGTGGTCCTGTAGAGGCTTCCTTAATAATGACAAGGTAAAGACTTCACATTGCACATACTGGCTCTCCTATCAAAGGTTGGTGGAGTTGAGGCACACCGAAGGGTGAGTCTCTGCTTGCTGGCTGTGATTGATTTTTGATGCTCAAGAAAGTTTTTGTGAGATTGTTGGTTGTTAGTGGCGGGGTGGGGGGGGAAGCAATACACAACAAACCAAAACCATAAAAACAACTAGCTTCTGTCGCAGCCATTCTGCATGATCAGGGCAAAACCTGGGTGAACAGATACTTAAAGAGATTTCAGAGCTCTCCTGGTGGTCAAGCACCTCTGGCTTACTTGACCACTTGACTTGCAGAAGTGTGTGTTGAAAGTATACTTGAACATCAGGGCAGGGTCCAGTTTCTCAGAGCTCTTGCGTAAGCGTGGCTTTATCGGACACTTGAGAGATTTGCTCTTCTAAGTTTCCTTTTTATTTACTCTCTAAATGGTTTCAGCCTAGCCTTCTGAACCAAGTTTGGGTGAGGCTTTTAGATATGTGCCAGTCCATCCATGGTGGAGAACAAAGTGTTGAAGGGCAGTGTAATATTAGATGTAAAACCAGGACTGATCTCTCACAGGTAGTGCAGAGCCCAGGCAAAAAGCATAAAATCCCAGTAGCAGAAACAAGCCAAAAGTGCTTTCTCTTGCTGATCTGTCATTCATCTGCTTCAGGAGCTCTGTGAATTCAAGATGCTAGGAGCTTTTCTGAGCTGGTTTGGGGTTTTTTTGTTTGTTTTATACCAGTAACATTGGTCAAACTTTGGGTGCTGTTGTGAGACTTGGGGCTAATGTCACATGAAGCATGTGCATGGGTGGCCACTTCTCTGCTCTGCCCTGTGGCAGCTTAGGCACGAGCAGCATCGGTTGCTTTTGGAAAGGTTTGATGTAGTTACCCAACTCTATATGTATGTTTTGAAGGGGATTAAGGTTGTTCATCTTGGTTTTCATGGGTTTTAAAAGTTCACAATGAAAAACAGTGATAATCCGAGACAAAGACCTGTTAGCTGACAACCTACATCTCATCCTGTTTTTCCTGTTTTCAAGTATTAAACACTATCTCTATTCATTGTGGTTAAATAAAAGTTTCTAGGAGAGGTTTTTCTTCCTTTTTATTTTTATTTTTTAATATCTTTTGTTTTATGAATAAATAAGTGCTACAGGCATCTTTAGCACCGATTCACTACTTAAATGTGCCTCCAACAGTTTCTACAAAGCAGTAGCTCTGGAAAGAGGACTTGCATAGTTTGTGCTACTGCTTGTGCAGAGAAAACTGCATCTTTATAATTACTTTTCATGGAATGCAGTTTCCTTAATACCAACAATTTTATCTGGTGTGCTTCCACTGAGTATGATGCCACCACTCCTGCCAGTGAAACTGGGATGACTCAGGCAGGTCTGACAGAGTCAGGACTCAGAAATGCAAGTCAGGCATCGGAGGCAGGATGCAGCACAGTTGTGGCTGGTGATGAAGAAATGACACAGGTATCTTTCTTCCCAGCTGCTTGTCCGCAGATGGCAGGAGGATGTCATTCTTTGTCTCTTGTGCTTGTAATCTCAAGATAAAAATCCTCCAATTGCAAATAGATTTATATCTCCTGGTGGCTGTTTTGCAATTAGCCTGGTGTCACTTCCATTTCCAGAAGGTGTACCTGCTACTATCCCATAGTCTGCCAAGTTATTCTAAGGACAATTTAATCTCATTTGATTTTTTTTTTAATTATTATTTTTAAAACTTATATTTCCTTGTGCATTTAGACTTCAGCAATTTGATTTAGATTATCAGATTTTGTCCATATACCCAAATAATCCAGGAGTTTCTCCTGGTTAGTTATGACAATACAGGGTAATGGATTTGCATGATTTTTTTAACCAAAAATCTGAAAATGTTTGAATGTCCTGAGTCAGAAAAAGCTTTGACTTGAAATTTAATTAAGGAGTGGAAAATAGGAAAAGTGGGAGGGTGCAGGAGAGGATTAAACAAAAAGGAAAATCCCTGATCCTTCAAGATTCTGCTTCTGTTAGATGGTCTGAAAAGCTGTTGTCATAGAATAGTTGTGCCTTGTAAATGCAATAAATCTGGAAATCAGGCAGAGTGGAAAATGGAAACTTAGCAATGTGATTTCTGTCTTCATTTTTAATAAAAATGAGCAAACAGCAGGGAAGAATAAAAGGCAAGCCGAAGAAAGCGTGTTTGTAGCCATCCATGTCCTAATGAGTAGCATTAAGAAACCATATGTCAGTATTTAATCGTGACTGTAGCAGACTGAATACAATTGGTCTTGTCTGGACTAAGGAAGCCCAAATCTATCAAGTACTTGGGTGAAAAAGCAGTTGGAAATTGTGATTGCTACAAATGGAAACCAAAGAACCATGCTCAGATGCTTGATAAATACTGGAAGCAGATGAGGTGAAAGGTTTGGTTCCATTGCTCATCAGACAAGTGGGAAGAGGAGAAATAAATTTGCAAATGCCATCAAATGTTCTTAAAAAAAAAATAAGCTTTGCTGAATATACAGGAGTTCAGAATTACCCTGCTGCAGGCTGAAGACATCTGCCTTTGCCTAGTTAAAGACTTCAGGTAACACCTATTTAGAAAAGCAAATTACGAGGGTAAATCTTATCAGTATGGACAGAGATGTTCATAATTTGCTTCAAGATGTTTGTGTTATAGTTGTAGAGCTTGAATTTGATATCAAGGGTGTTCGAGTGGCAGCAACTAAGTCTTGGCACACTGCCCCGGAGAAAGAAACTCTTGGTCTTGTGTTTTCTGAAAAAACTGAATTGTTGTACCCCTCCATCTCCGAGTTGTACCTGTAAAGTGTGAGTGGGAACATGGGTGTGTTGGAAAAAGCCTGTGAGCAAACCAGATTTATTCAGAGCAGCATCATACTAAGTAATCTGATAATCCTTCTGCAGTTTCAGACACACATTCTGCACCTCACTGTCCCTGTGCCCACTCTGCTTCTTCCTCTTGCATGGTTTTACAGAGAACTTCTCTTTCTGCCACCTAAACTGCCCCTGAACAACATCTTTGTGGTTTTAGATTCTTTTGAGAGCTGAGAATGTGAGAGACAGACATGAGGAACACCTCAGATGGGTGGTGTACATCCAAAGATACTGGAAGTTAATGGAATTACTGTGGGGTTACACCAGTGAAAATGAGGTCATCTTCTGTGCATCTACAATTGTGAGAATAGTCTGGAAGTTTTTTTTTTTTCACACGATGCTAAAAAGTAATGACTCTGCTTTTATGTGCCATAGATGTGGGGGAAAAAAAAAGACACTAAGGCCTTTTAAAAATCAAAATCAAAAAGGATCACAAAGATGCAGAAGGAGAAGGATCTCCAAGGGCAAAATCAATAAACTGTGTTCGTATCAATCATATATATGGAAATGGCAAATCTCTATTCCTCTGCTGAACAATGTAAATACTCTGAATTTCAGTTTTCACATGATTATTTGTGTGCACTAAGTACAATGGGAACCCTGAAGTAAAACCAGGAGGTGCAGATTATTAGGGGTGAAGTGAGATGGCAGAGGCAGGCTGTAGCACTCTACTCCAGACCCAAGATTTCCAAGAGAAGTAACCATCACTCATGTTGGCTACCTCCAAGCCAAAGTATACCGTGTATTAAAGACATTTTGCATTAGGCAGCCTATTAATGCTGTATAGCAGTTCCCAAATGTTGTGCAGTGAAGGAGGAAAATGGTACGAGAGGAGTAATGCTGAGGAGCATTGATTCATGTGGACTAGAAACTTGTGAGAAGCTGAAAAGGGAGGAGGAATAAAGCTGACCTGTAGGAAATTGCTCTTGGTTGTACTTGACCTGTTTTAGATGCAGTAATTCTGCTTGCCTCTAGCAACAAGCATTTCCTGATGTGTTTTACCATTAGATGTTGCATCCTTTACTGGTTATTGGCGTGTGCAGACTGGCCTCCGTGCAGTTCTCATTTAGGGCATCCTTCTGACTCTAAATAACTGCCCCCACACTTTTTCCCTAAAGGCATATCTGGATTTCTGGGACTATTTAGGTAATCCTGCTGAGCAGAAAGAGATCACATTTGAGATCCACCAGCTGATACTGACCCCGGAAGCTGCTTTGAAAGATGTTTTAGATATTGACAATGTTCTGTCAAAGAACATCTGATTTTTTTGTTTATTGCCACAAAGTTCTGGGCCTCTGCTGGATCCTGCTTAAGTCCATTTGGCAAGGTGCTTAAGACAAATAACTTGATCTTACTAATAGATAAAAGGAAAAAAAATCCTTAAGAATTGTTAGCAGGGAATAAAATTACAAGAAGCTCCTTTACAGCTCTCCCTTCTCAGCTTAATCTGAGTGTGAGATGCAGTCTCACAGGGCTGTCACTATCCACTGCTCCTCAGGTCTCCTCCAAAGGATGCTGGAGTTTGGCCTCAGTGAAATGCTTCAAAACAAGTTCTTTTCAGGAAGCATTTATAAACTCCCTCTAGAAATCTCCCTCTTATTTTGCCATCACATGTGACAAACTCTTACGTGTTACTTTGGAAGTGGGATATCTGTGATTGATCAGGATAAACCTTGCCAGGTCCCCAAGAATTTAACAGCAAAATGAACCCCTAGAACTGGGGCACTGCTGGTTCTCAAGCCTGACCTTGTAGGACCTGCTAGGAGGGTGAGATAGGGCCCCTGGGGAATTGCCAGCAAGTCACCAATTAATTCTAATTGCATGGGAAATTATTGTAACACTGCAGTGCTTCACTGGGGACCTGGAATGAGTTCAGAGCTGTGCTGCACCCTAGGGCTGCACGTCCCTTGGTGTTTGCTTCTAAAAGAAAATGCATTGTTGCTTGCTGCTCTCTTCATTTGCAGTGTGTTTTAAGGTCTGAACTATAATTAATGTGGAGGAATCTGAAGCAGCTACCATCTATCTCGGAGCTTGGCTTGGGAATATTTGAGTTAAACTGTAAAATTCCAATTGGTTTCAGAGGGATAATCACCAGCTTCTCTGGAACCAGGCCAGATTGCTTCTCATTTTCTGGTAGGAAAGAAAACAAACCTGAAGCTACCTGAAATGTCTGCAGTGTGCACATGATAGTCCTTTCAAAATGAGAAAAATAGTTGAAAAAGGGTTTTCTGTTTTGCCTCCCTGATTTCCAAGGGGAGCTGTGCAGAAAACTAGGATTTAAGATGCTGCTGTCTTCCTCCCTTCCTAGTGACAGCTGTAAACATCTGCTGAGGATGTCATTCATGTTCTCATCCTACAGTCGCTCTTTAAGATCGTGAAGTATCTTGCCTCCTTGGAAACTAAACTGGCGATGCCGTGGGGAGGGAGTGGAGAACCCAGTGTGCTCAGGGGCTGGGCGAATTGTGGCTTCTGGGCGGTGCAAGGGCAGCTGCCTCATCCGTGCTCTGTCCCGGGGATAACGCCCCAGCACGAAGAGGAGCTTTCCCAGCCGGTTTGGGCAGCTGGTGGCAGCAGGAGGGTGTGTAAGGCATGTGACAGAACCTGGCCCAGGCTGCCCAGAGAGGTTGTGGAGTCTCCTGCTCTGGAGACTTTCCAGACCCACCTGGCTCTGTTCCTGTGTGGGCTGTCCTGGGTGACCCTGCTCTGGCAGGGGGGTTGGACTCGCTGATCTCCAGAGGTCCCTTCCAACCCCTGCCATTCTAGGATTCTATGCTGCGATTCTGCCTCTGTCCCGCTCTCCAAAAGGCAGACAAGGCTTCGAGTCATAAAATTGCATTTTGTGTAACTCCTACCCTATTTTGGCCGCTCGCTCACACAGCCACCCACGGAACCTGAAACAAAACTGTCTGAAGCAAGGCGGGGAACACTCTCACCCGTGGAAATTTCACCACCTCCCCTCCAGGCACCGGGGTGCCCGTCCTGTACCGACACCAGTTTACTCCTCCTGAACACCAGAAAGGTTCGGCTCATTGCAAATACATAAGCATTTTCCTCCTATCCCTTCTCATCAGCCTGTACTCGAAGAAGAAGGAAAAAAAGAAACCTCGAGGGCTGTACATGAGCGTGTCTTTGTGCCAGCGCTCGCTCGGCGGGCTGACAGAGGCGGCATTGTTCACAGGCTGTGGCCAGCTTGGCAGCCGGAGGAGGTGGGGGGATCTGCGCCGTGCATACGGAACGGGCGAGCGGCCGGGGACAGGGGTCGAGAAAACTCCTAGAGCTGCGTTAACGACAAGAGGGAGTTTTTGAGCACCACCAAGAGCTGCTCCTGGTGTCTTCTGTGCAACGCAAACGGGGGGTCTGGGATGAGAAGTCCATGTTAATCAAAGGTAATTTTTGTTTTGTCTTTATAATACCATGGTGGCGATTGCTGCTATTCAGTTATTAATTAAAATAGGGGTGATAGGACAGAGGGGAAAGTTGTGTAGTCCACCATACTTACTCCCCAGGAGAATAAAGCTCCATGGTGGCATTGTGCTGCAGCTGAGGGTTATTGAAGTTTGCCCCTTCCCCTTTATGTGGGCTTAGTTCACGTTACCAGTAATGAGAGAATCTGTACGTGTTCCCATCAGAGGAAGAACAGACAGTTTAACTTGCCTCCTCCAGCTTTATTTTTAAGCCAGAAGCTACGTGTATGCAATATTAAATGGATTTTGCTAATAGAAATATACATTAACGTATAGCCGTTGGACAGGGTAAATAACTTCTTCCTCTTACTAGAGACAGTTCCTCGCCCCTGCAGCTACTCCCTGGGGTATAAAACATCCCATACAGGAGTTAAAAAAACCCCAAACATTTGTTCCGCACACCTCAGCAGAAAGAAGAATCCTTGTTGCATTCATTTTTTCAGCCCCTTTGTAATCGCGAAGACTACACAGACTCTGCTAAAGAGATTTTACGTTGTGTTTCTTCTGCATTCTTACTACTTCAGTGGTTTTTTTAGTAGTTTTAAAATGACTATTATTTTTCTGGCTTTACAGTAAAGGTGTGTTTTGCCTGAGCACTTCTCCAGGTCTTTTCCTATTCTGTCTGTCACTTGTAGTTGTTAACTGTATTTTTGAGTGTGTGTACTGCTCTTTGGGGATGAGAGTGGGGGGGGTGGACTTGATGACCTTTGGAGGTTCCCATCCAACCCCTAAGATTCTGTGATAGTGAACATACTGCTGTTAGGGGATGATAGTGAATGTAGTGCTGTTTGGGAATGATGGAGAACATGGTCTTAAAGCTACGTGACTGGGAGCTGTGGCTGTTGTTCCTGTTGAGCTCCCAGGCTGACGTGCTCTTGGGGTTGTGGTTGGGATACCTCAGGATGACTCCAGGTTTGGGTGCTTAATGTCACCTGTAGCTTTTGAAAGATACTGGGGATTTTTTTTTTGTTGATTTTTTTTTTTTCCCCCTAAAGGGAGATAGATAAAGAGGAGTGTGTGATTTGTGCACCCACCAAAGGGCTTTACTGTCTTCTGCCAGCATGTGTGTGCAGCAGCACTGCTCCTTGTGTGTAATTTAGGAGAACACAGCTCCTACCTCCTGTTTGCCCGGTGGCATGTAGCAGCCCCAGAGGACACACGCTGCTTTTGTGCTCTTGTTCAACTTTAATCTTTAGGTAGCAACTGTTTCAAAGAATAAACCCACTGCCTGGAAAACATCCTGCTAGTGACAGCAGCAGCCGCTGCCCATCAGGCTGGACAACCCTCTGCCAAAACCACCCAGCTGCAAGGATGGCCCAAGGAAATCATGTTTAAGAGTGTTAAATTAAATCAGCAAGGCTGCTAACTGCTCACTCAGAACGGGGTATCGGGTTTTATCCTGGCCTGAGGGGGTGGGTTTGGCATACCCTTTATGCAGGAGCGTCCACCCTGGACATCAGCATTTTAATGGTGCCCTTGTCTCCTGGGAGACACGTTCCAGACAACATCATCTACAGTAAAGAAGGACATTTGAAAGAAATAATAGGCATATTTACAATGGCCTAATATTTTGTTTTTCTCTGTCAAATCTATCTACCAAATCTATCTATCAAATGAGAGATATTTATGGTTGTTAACCTCAGTGAGAGGAAGAAGTGAGACCCTACATTAGACTCTGTGTCTTTCAATTATTTTCTTGTGCTTGTCAGGGACCCAGTGTGGAAATCCCAAATCAGAGCTTGCCTACCCAAGCGAAAAAATGGAGGCAGAATAATTAAAGGGCTTGCAATTCACATCCATTTTTCAGTGGAAGCTTTACTATAGGCACTCTTACCAGGAAATAAAAATAAATGTGGATCAATGTGGTTCTATGATAAATCAAAATTGCTCCTCATTGTGAATGCACTGCCTTCCACTGATGGAGAGCCTGTTACTTCACTTTTACTGCTTTAACTGGCAAACACTTAGAAATCATTTGCTATCAGATGAAAAAAGTGGTGAAAGAACATCTCCCACGCATCAAATAATCCTGCTTAAAGTTGCTTTGCTAAACGCTGCCTGCCTCACTTTTATACAGTGACTTTTATAACCCATTTCCTCTAGAGTATATGGCACTAAGTGGGCAGGGTCAATTCAAAATAGATAGCTTTTGCTTACACAGTCAACTTTCATCTATTGTATATGTTCCTGTAAACAAAAAGACGCAGCAGAGTTTGTGGTGGACGTAAGTACAGGCAGAGCCTTTGCAGTAACAGGCACTTCATCTTTTTTTCAGCACAAAAGCTTTTGCTGCCTCACTGGGAGAGCCTGTATGAAGACCTGCGTGGATGGTGGTGTAAGGTAAGGAATAAACCTACTGGTTTTTAAGTAGTTCTTCCTCATTTTGCCTTGCTGTGGGGTTCCTGTGTGAGAAGTTTCACTCTGCATCTGGTTTCTGAGCAGTAGGACTCGCACGTGGCGGTCTTTCGTCGTTTGCTAGCAACAACCATGCAAGCAAAATTAATTGTTCACAGTGCAGATGGTAATATGTCCTAAAATGATGCTGAATTTCACTGTGGTGAAGATTTATAGGTCTGCTCTTTCTCTCCTCAAGCAGTCCCTTTGGGGAACGGACCCCGCTGTCTGTTCAGTGCACCTCTTGGTGTAGCAGGTCCCTGTGCAGCATCCCTTGCAGTAGTTTATTCAACGTTGAAGTGTTAAATTTAAATGGGAGAGTCCAGTGTGTTTTCTGATTCCCAGAAACACCATCGCCTTGTGTCCTTCCTTTGCCAGCTTTAGTGTCACCTTTGCTTCTCCACTTCTCCTGCTGGGTAGCAGCCCCCGTCATCTCTGCACCCCTCCCGACACAGCGCAGTCAAGGCTTTTATTCTGATCAGCAAACAGAATCATTCTTACCTCCTCTCGCAGGACCTACATCTGTCATGTTTTACTCTCCATCGTGCACAGAGTGAACAACAACAACAAAAAGTCAATCAATAAATGAAGAATCTGTTTGAAAATTGACTGCAAATTGCATAGCTCTTCTGATGTGAGGTCCTAAAAGACAAGCTTTCCTGCAGCACTAGGCAGGTAACACAGCCTGCGTGGCTATTGGAGTCCAGGAGTTTTAGTGTAGCATAGCTGTGCTGCATGTTTCCTTAATCTGCTTGTTTAGAGACACACAGAATATTTGTCTTAATCATCTGTTTCTGTAGCATAGTAGGTACGAGAGGAAATACCAGAGAGAGCCCTGTCACTGGGAAAATGCATCATTTGAATGTGCAGTGTAAATATTTTAACTAACCAAATGTAAACACTGGTTTGCCTTTAGGATGGGAAAAGACTGTCACAGTCAAAAATGAGCTGACATAAGAGTGACCCTGTATAGATGAGATACAAAATTGTGTTCACACATTTTGGTAATCAAAACAAAGCCCTTAATGAATTGCCTGTGTGAAAGGAATGACAAACACAAACGTGCCTGACACAAGATGAGCAGAAGTCACTGCTGTTTTAATGTTAGGAGGAAGGACTTTGAGGATTCATGGGGAACCGAGGTCCATGGGAGGGAAGGTGTGAGATGAGAGTGGAGATGATGAGAGATGAGAGATGGCGAGAGCTGGAGAGAGGCTGGAGGAGAATGTGAACTCTGAGTATGCTCTGAATATCTACGCTCCTCCGTGCCTCTGGCTATGGGTTGTGTTCACCAGGACACGAGTTAATTCAGAAGTTTCCAAGGGCTAGAAGATAGTAGAAGCAACAAAGCCATTAGCTAATCAGCAAGAAGCACCTTATTTCATTCACAGATGAGTTGTGGATTTTTCAGTTGGTGTATTCAAAGGAAAGTAGATTTCTCAGGAAGCTCAGAGTGGTTGCTCATTATCTCTGCCTCCCCTGGCTTCATAAGTGCTTGAAGACTTATGGTCAAGTGGTACTTGATAGAAACCAGACATGGGGTTGAACTTCGGGTGCTGAATATGGTCCGAGGTAGTGCTATAGCATAGGATACAGAATCCTCTAGACACCACTTGAAATTATCATGCAGTAAATGCTAAGAAGTCGAGACCCTCAGCAATCTTTGGGTGTCCATCAGTTTGCTAAGCAGAAGAAACGATGTGGAGATGATTTCATTGGCTGTATGTTCCAGCCAACGACACAGAGGATTGGACTAGACTCTGTGGATTAAGAGAAACTAGTTACATCTTATTTCTGTAGGCACAGGTCTCTGTAAGTGCCCAGGAAACTAAGCTTTCATTACTGGAATAGCTGGGGGGTTTTAAAGTTGATTTTTGCTTGTGTTACCAACAGTGGGTAATACATTATCATCTGCCTCACATTTGCTATTTCTTTGTTCTAACAGCTGAAAATTTACATTTACACATAGGCCTTAGAGCTAAAAATGTCCTTCCCTAGGTTAAAAACTTCATACTGATTCTTGTCACTCTCCTTGTTAGGAAAGGAGGATGGGGAAACACGGGGGCAAGACAAAGGGTGGCCCCCAGAAGAGAAATGCTTTCAGTTGGAGTACAGATTAATCGTGTGTAGCGCAGCCAGAGAGTGTCATTGTCTGCCATTACTACAGCAATTTAGCTGTAGCTAAATGAGTACATCTATTAAGAGTAAGAATGGTCTGAAGAAAGTAGAAGAAACCAAATACTTAAGTCATCAGTGAAGGGAAAAATACAATAGCTGCTTTTTTTTTTTTCTTGGTATAGAGGAAATTAAGAGCCTTTTTTGTGTGGATGAGAAGTATTTTGCATAGATGAGAATAACTTTGATGTTATTCTCGAATAAAACTCCTGTTGCTAGAGAATGAACCAGTTGATGCAGTACCTTCGTGTGAACATAGATAATCCAAATCTTCTTCACCTTCCAGACAGATGGATCAGTTTGCATGGGAAAGTGCAAACACATGCAAGAGTAAGAACTTCTTTTCTTATTTTGTTTTCCTTTGGGAGCAGGAAGCTCATATACTTTTGCTAAAGTGCTGGATTGTTGGGTTTTATTTTTTTCCTTCCTAAAGAAGGATCTAAAAAGGTTTGTTTTAGCATGGGGAGGGGGGGAAGGTAGGAACAGATTCCTTTGTAGTGCTGAATTCCTAGCATCATTCTTCTCAAAGAAAACCATCTTTATTTGAAGCAGGGTTTTAGATGGCTGAGGAAAGATAGGGGATTTAAGAGGAGGGGAGAGAAGTGCAGTTGAAAAATTTTTGAAATGACAGTGTAAACTTCAGGGAGGAAGGGAATTAGATAAAAGAATCTGTGAGAGTGGGAATAATAATGCGAAGGGGAACATGCTGTGCTAGTGAGATCTTCTGGCCTAGGTCTTGAAAAGAATTCAGAATATGATCTGCAGTCTCTGTCTTTGTTTGAGAGGAGGAATGGGAGTTTTTCCATTTATGGTAAAGTGGAGTAATAATGTCATTGCCCCAGCTGTTAAAATATGTTACAGTCTTCTCCAAACTGGTTATTTGTTGCAGTGTTAAAGTATAGACCGTTGTGGTCGGAAGAAAGAGAGAAATTGGAATCAATCCCAAATAGTGGGGTAAAAGCATCATCTGTGCTTCCCCGAGAGGAGATGGGATCGCTAGTCCTGCTCAGCTCACAGGTATCACAGGGTGTCAGGGGGTGGAAGGGACCTTGGAGATCTTAGAGTCCAACGCCCCTGTCAGAGCAGGATCATATAAGCTCATTCTCCCTTATTCCAGTAAGAGCCTGGTTTTTTAGGAAGCCTCTTTGAATTTAGCTGCAAGTGAACAAATCTCAAGGGTCAAGTCTTCAAGGGGAACTTGGAAGCCTCCAGCAAAGCCAGGAATACATAGGATGCATATTTTGAGCCTGAAAGTGCCATCCGAGGGTGGTTTTGCAAAGCACACGAGGACCATGGCATCCCAAACATCTCAGGCATACACTTGAGAAGTGTAATCCAGTGCTAATCCATCTTTGCAAGACTGGACTCCTGGAAACACTTCAGTCTTTCTTCCAACATGAAAGTGTCGCTACCTCTATGCCATAGCTGGCATTTTGTCTGTAGATCATCGCCTCTTCCTGCAGGATCTGCCCAAAACCCAGAGGCTGCATTCCTCCTCAGCCCCTGAGGATCCTCCAGCCTCAGTGTGAGTGGTACAGCAAAATAGATACATCAGAAAACTTACTGTAATGGCTTCTTTGAGGGATTCAGATGTAACAGATCTTCTGGAGTATCAAGCCAAAGAAATTCAGCGTGGCTATGCATTGGGCCAGCATATGCAGAGGAGGGATGTGCAAGGCCAAAGGAACTGGGAGGAAGAAGACAATGGTGATGAATTAATCTTTCTGGCGTTCAGTGCCCCTTTCCTTAAATATTAAGAGGATGATCTGAAGCCTACTGAGATCAGTTAGCATCTGTCCCTGCAGCACTGGGGGATGGCAGTGGTCGGTAAGGTCACGTGCGAGGTGCTTTGTCTGCTGGGGAATCCTGCTGGTGATGTGCAGAGGCTCAGTTTATGTGCAGAACTACCTCAGTGGGGTCACGTTCCCTCCATTTACTTTAAGGAAAAACTCTGGGAAAGCTGCTTTCCTTATTTTTAAAGAAAAAAAAAAAAGAGAAGATAGATACACAGCCTGTGCTAGTGCAGTCTTTGCCAAACCAGACATTCTGGAGGTTAATTTGGGCCTTATTTAATCTGTTGTTTTAAACAGAAGGACAACAACCTCTCTATTTTAGTTGTACAATTCAGCAAATGGATTACGAAGCTGCAGTTAACCGTGAATGCCATGGATGGTAACTCAGTTAATAGGAGATTAAAAGAATCTTTAGGTTTTCAGTGTATTGTTTTGCCATTTATCTCCCTTTGTAGCTTGTCTGGATTTAATGTAGTTTATTCCATTTAGGAGCATTACTGAGACAAACCCCATTAAAGCAGGCATCAGAGTCTTTGTTTTGATTAGCACTCAAGACCACTAGATAATGATGCTTTAAAAATAATAATAATAAAATAAAAAAAGAAATCTCTCTTGGTCATTAGCACTGCGATCACCACCAACTTTCCTACAACAACCTACGTTGGTTTGTTTGGGGTTTTTTTATTAATTCTATTTCTAAATCCCAGAGCCAATTGTGAATGGCTTTAGTATGGTCTGTGACATTTGAACCGTGGCATTTGAATTGTAACATTTATCTCAAAAGAACAGTTCTTGCTCTTTCAGTGCTCATACTTGCAAGAAATCAGGTATTTGTATGCAAGACTTGTAGTCAAAAACTATCATTACTTGCAAAGCTATTTTAATGGGGGGGGTGGTTTCTTTCATTTTATTTCATGGAGAAGCTTCCCAGACATTTAGGTATGTACATGTTCTTCTCAAACAACACCCTGAACAGAGAAAGACATTTGCATCACTCATACCAAGACAGCGACCAATATATGACCATTTCCATCCTGGACTGATAGGGGCAATTAAAATAATCTCCTCACATCATGTTTAAACCAGTGACATGTAATTCTAGGACAAAGCCTCTCAGCATCTCTTTCCCATCCTTGCCTGCACTCAAGAGGATGAGCAGCTGCTATTACATGTTAATGGATTTTGAGGGCAAATGGCCATTTTAGGCCATGTTATTAATTCAGTAGAAATGGGCCTCTCTTCCATCCTAGTATACAGAGCTGACCTCGCATGTTGTTCCCTTTCCAGGTTTTAGTTTTGTTAATCAAAAGGAAAAATGAGTTAAAAATGATGAGTTTGATGACTTGGTCTTGGCATCTGAAAGGTTGGGCAATGTCCATCTGCAGTTATGTGCTCCAGTCCATAGGGACCAGACCTCTCAATTTAAGAGGGGTGTGAAGTTGCAGGTCTCTAAGGGCAGAAGGCTAGCCAGGAGAATTAACATTTCTAATCACACAGCCTACTTATTTTGTTGTGTTTTACCTACTGTAAGCTGGTGCACCTGAAAAGAGGTGGTCACCTCTGTCCTTTATTCTTACAGACCAGACTCACCCTGGGTTTTCACTCTCCAGCTCCGCTTGCCAGAGGCCAGTGGTCTCCTGAGGTCCTTTGAGCTGCTCATCAAAGCCTCAGAGTAGGCTGAATGCTTGGTTTCATGAACATATTTCTATATAGTGATAAAAATTGATGCTTTTTTTTCCTTTATTCCCCCTGAAGAGGGGGGAAAAAAAAAGGCATGCACAAAAAAACCCCAAGGTGTAGTGTACAGAGCTTTATCCTAGACTTGCTTTGGCTTAGGACTCTGCTGCATTACTGCTGACAGTGTACTTCTGGCTGGGGCCGTGATCCCCCAGCTCCTGCTCCAGTGTGTAGGGGCAGAGTGGCCACTCATCCCCCATGGAGGAGTGGCCAGGAGTGCTAAATTTATAAAATACGGATTTTTCTTGAACTGTTTTGCCAAACTGATGGACTGATTCCTCAAACTTCTGAGCACAGGAGCCCTTTTTGCCATTTTAACATACTGCAGCCCAAGCCACCTAATCTGTACTCCTCTGGTTTGGGTGTTTTTTTGATGAATTTTCTTCCCTAGAGCATCCAGCTCTGTTCTGTTCCTGCTGTTTGTTTTGTCTAGCCTTGCTCAGAGCAGATAGCTATGCAGTAGTTACAACACCATCATGCTAATGCTCTTTACCAGGGATGCAACCCTGCTTGTCTCAGAAGCAATTACACACAAACTAGGCTGAAGAATGAGCTTCAGAGGGGAATAACCCTGGATTCAGTATTCAACCACTCACCACACTAACTTGTTTTTTTTCCTGTTGTTATTTTTACCTAGATAGTTGCTGCAGTGAAATTAAAAAGCATCTCCCAATGTCTAAAAACCAGAAGAGATGTCTGGAAGATATGATCTTAATGAAATCCATTGAAGAAATATGTAAATCCTCACTTGTGAATTCCTGATAAATGTAGAATAAATTCCCACAGTTCATAGTTTCCTCCTTATTTATTTAGTTTATAAGCCATTATAGCTTGAATGAGGCTTTACAAAACCACGGGGACACAATCTTTGCCCTGAAGAGATTGCAGCTGAAATTAGACACAGCATTAACCAATGGCTTCAATAGACAAAGCAGGATTACACCAACTAAAAATGGTTCATATTGTATATATTGCCTGTGGTGTAAGCTTGTGATGATACAATTATTTGGAAAAGGCCTGTTTGTCACCCTGGAGCGTGGTGATTGATAACAAAGCTCTGGAAATAAGCTATCAGTAGTGTTTGCTGGTTTAAACCAGAAAACCTGAGACACTAACAACTAATTGTTGCTTTCCTAAAGGCAATTTAATTGAAGAGCTGGATTTAATGGAGGATACATTCAGCGGCGTATTTGACCTTCTGGATGCTGTGGCTTCCAAGGATCTTCACCCCATTTTAAGACCCTTCTACTACAAATGACATTGCTTGCCTTGTGTGTTTTATTACATGATGAAGGTAGAGAGTCTTGGGGGCTCTAGTGGGACTTCCGTGCTTTCCTCACCCTTCATTTTGGGTACGTGGTGGATAATAAGGTTTCTCTAAATTTGATGTGAAGGAGCCTCTTACTTCAGACATATAGAGCTCTTCTTTTACTATTTAGTTACAAGTACTTGTGTATTATTTTGTTGCTGGGAATAAGCCGTAA
This sequence comes from Megaceryle maxima, assembly GCA_024605025.1. Classification (NCBI taxonomy): domain Eukaryota; kingdom Metazoa; phylum Chordata; class Aves; order Coraciiformes; family Cerylidae; genus Megaceryle; species Megaceryle maxima. The sequence continues at coordinate 61,879 of JANHGN010015422.1, read as the reverse complement.
TTGTGCAGTAGTACATCATTGTTTGAGTGTTCCTCAGCAGAAGGGGCTGCCGTCCTCGTGTAAATACTGCATGTACTCACATCAAATCCTCAGCTTTCTTTTGACATTTGAATATCTAGACCTTTTGTTTAATAGGATTTTTGATGATAAACTAAGGTTTGGCCACTGTTTCCAGAGCTGTGTTAACATAGAGCTCATCTTTGGCTGATACATCCGAGGGCTGTGCTGCCATCCAGCAAGATTTGGACAGACTGGAGAGCTGGGCAAAGGCAAACCTGAAGTTCAACAAGGATAAGTGTAGAGTCCTACACCCGGGGAGGAACAACACCAGGTACTGGTACAGGTTAGGGGTAGACCCACTGGAAAGCAGCCCCATGGAGAGTGACCTTGGTGTCCTGGTGGACAAGAAGTTATCCTTGGGACTGCAATGTGCATTTGTGGCCACAAAAGCCCATGGTCTCCTGGGAGGCATAAAGAAAATTGTGTCCAGCAGGTCGAGGGAGGTTCTCTTCCCCCTCTACTCTGCACTAGTGAGACCACATCTGGAGGATTGTGTCCAGTTCTGGGCTCCCCAGTTCAAGAGAGACAGGGAAAGACCAGATTTGGTCCAACAGAGAGCTACAAGGATGCTGAAGGGACTGGAACATCTCTCTGCTGAGAAAAGGCTGAAAGCCCTGGGGCTGTTTAGCCTGGAGAAGAGAAGCCTGAGGGGGGATCTTATGAATGTTAACAAATATCTGAAAGGTGGGGGGCAAGCAGAAGGGGCCAGGCTCTTGTCAGTGGTGCCCTGGGATGGGATGAGAGGTAACGGTCACAAGGTGAAACACAGGAAGTTCCACCTCAAGATGAGGAGAAACTTCTTCCCTGTGAGAGTGACAGAGCCTGGACCAGGCTGCCCAGAGAGGCTGTGGAGTCTCCTGCTCTGGAGACTTTCCAGACCCGCCCAGATCTGTTCCTGTGTGGCCTGCCCTGGGTGACCCTGCTCTGGCAGGGGATTGGCTCGCTGATCTCCAGAGGTCCCTTCCAACCCCTACCATTCTATGTTCTCATCTGCTCTCCGGAAGAGAGGAGCAGGTAACACACCCATGGTGGGAGCAACATGGGCTTGGTGAAGGGCATGGGGCTAGAAAGCTCCTCACTCTCTCAGCCCCTGCAGTGAGTGAGGACTGTGAGTTTTATTCACAGCAATTTGCTCTGATACAAAGGAGAGTTAGCGTACCTGTTCACCCACCCCGCAGGATTCTGCTGCAGCTAATTAGTCAATATTTGCACGCCTCTGTGAAAACACTTTAGAAGTGCCAATTATGAATTATAATTACCTTGTGAAGATGGCTGGGAGGCCGCGTTTGCATGTTGATTCAGGCCATGGAAGTAACAGCTCTTATTTAAATGCCTTACCTATTCCTTATCTCTTGTTGTGTGGGGTTTTTTTAAGGATTATAAGAAACCTGAGTTTATCCTCGGGAAAGACCAGGTCTGACTGTTTTTAATAATGAGTTATGTGCTAGTCACAGTAGGTAAACTCACAAAACAAGCAGGACACACTCAGAGATCGATTCTGTCTGTTCGGCAGATGGTTTCACACAATAGGCATCAGGACGAGCCTGCTGAGACATTAAAACAAATACTTCTAAGTAACATTGCCATAAACCTGTTAATACAGTGGCAGTTCCTGGTTTAAACTCTGCAGAGCTCCTGCTTTATTTATATCCTGTCTATTTACTGAAGTATAATAGATTTACTCTGGGAGGAGACTCAGTCTCAGCAGATTTCCACTGAAGGCTGACATTTAAGTTCCAAGTTACTTTCACAAAGCAATAACTAATGTTCAGCACTAGCTGCAGGACACTTAGCTATTTTTCATAGCAGCACACCAGGATTAAAGACAATGCAAGTCTTTAAAAGACTCACAAAAGAAGTCCGTGACCTCATCACTCTCTACAGCTCCCTGGAAGGACATTGTAGAGAGGTTGGTGCTGGTCTCTTCTCACTGGTAGAGACAGAACAAGAGGGAATGGATTCCAGCTGCAACAGGGGAGGTTTAGACTGGGCATCAGGGAAACATTTTCCACAGCCAGAGGAGTCAGCCACTGGAACAGACTGCCCAGGGAGGGGCTTGAGTCACCAGCCCTGGAGGTGTTTAAGGGTCCTTTAGATGTGGTGCTGGGGGACGGGGTTTAGGGGTGAACTTTGTAGAGCAGGGTTAATGGTTGGACTCGATGATCCCAAGCGTCTTTTCCAACCTGAATGATTCTACAATTCCATGGTTCTACAGCTTCCAGTTTTTGAAATTCCTGGAAGCTTTCTGTTGCAGCAAGAATGCTTTTGTATTTTTCTGAATGTCTCCCTTTTTTCTTGTGACTTTATAAATGTTGCTGATCTCTTTAACCAGATAACTAAAGGCTTTGTTATTTATTCTACTTCTGTGTAAATTAGTTGGGCAATTAGTTGCCCCTAGTGCAGATTTAATATTTTAGCATGTAGATGTGCATGTTAATGTTGCCTTTAATGAAAAGAAACCCAGAGTAATCCCATGTAATCCCACAGAGGGGACACCATTCTGCCCGCAGTTATGATACAAGACAACTGGGAAAAGAATTTGGCCTTAAGTTCCCTGCATGCCTCTCTCTTTCAGTAACAGAAAATTTTAATGGGGAAAAATGGCAGGGGAATGAACACTTTGTTTAGAAAATGTTCATGAAGGGAGAAGAACTTGCTTACTTCCCCCCCCAACCCTGAATATGGGTCTTTTGACAGCTGTTAACTTGATGCTGACGCTTGTCTGCTGTAGCTGCGCAGAGATGCTTAATGCAGTGTTGATAGGAGCCCACCCATTGATGCTGCAGTAGAGGAGCCTTAAATAGTCATATGATGACCACATTCATGTGGTTTTATTTGCTGCTTTTCTTCCCTACCCGGAGACCTAGGCACCATCAGATAATTAAACATTACAGAGTCCTTGGTAGCAAATGTTGCTGAAAATCGGGACATTCTTTTTTTTTTTTTTTTCTCCTGCCAGCTGGCAGGAGGGTGATGCTCTGGCAGTGTTCTGCTTGCAGAAGAGTGTTCTTCTGATATTAGAGTAAAATGTTTCATCCCTGCATAATCTTTAAGGCTTTCCGAGAAGGATTTAGCACTAAGAGCGTTCGGCTTTGTGTAGGAAATGATTGTAGAAGGAGGTGCTTTTATCTGCGTAACAACTAAGCAAGACGTTACTGGTGGGAGATTCAACTGCACATGGAAACTAAGCCTCAGCAAGTAAGTGCAAGGCACCTTCAGGTGCTGTTACAGTCAGTGGCAATCAGCCCCCCCTTCAGCTGCCTGCCCAGAAGCAGCTGGCACCGTTGGAGATGCCCTGGGATGTTTCTCATAGTCTCTAATCGCTATTTGAGAAGAGTTTACTCAAGAGTTTACTCTGGGTCCGGTGCCGTGTCTGCCAAGCACATCCAGATGCAGGTTTCATCTGCCTGAAGAGAGGGCACTGAATGGACTGCCTAAGGAGGTGGTGGAGTCCCCATCCCCGGAGGTGTTTTAAGTGAAGGTTGGGGATGTCATGGTATAGCTGGTGTCATGGTGTAGCTGATGTCATGGGCTGGACTTGATGATCTTGGAGGTCTATTCCAGCCTCAGAAATTCTGTGACTCTGTAATGCTGTTTTAAATGCCATAGGCTGTGCCCCTTGGTCTCCAGCTGTCATTCCAGAAGGAATTCAGTCCTGCAGTTCCTGCATCAAATTGTCCATCTCCATGGATATATCTGCATAGACATCCAGCTAGCTTGGATGTTCTCAGGCAACTCAAGCGGTCCTAGCTGCCTGGGGGCTGTTCAGCTGTGTCCTTTGTGAGGCTTCATGGCCTGGTAGCCTCTGAGAAGGCAGGAGGCTCAGGCACATCATTTACACGTAGACGCAGTCGGGCATCTCGCGATGGGTGGCTGACTTCCACCCATCACGTGGCATGTGTGGTGTTTCAGTGTCAGCGGTGCCGCTTGGGTCACTGTTGGTAGGAAATGAAAAAACTGGGGAAGGGTTGAGAGGAAGGAAGGAGAGAAAACTGTAGTTGCTGTCCATGTTACTGCTCTGCTGTGCTCAGCTGGTGAGATGCACTGGGGATTTGACCCGTGGTCTCTCAATCCTCCAGTCTCAGCTGCAGAGCCACAGAACAGAATGTGGGCAATCAAAGCTGACTCAGGAAGCTGCACCAGGGGGGAAATCAGTGGCCTAGAGGCTTGATCACTGGGCAGCACCAGCACAGTGGAATAAATTGGGTGTCCTGAAAAGGGTCGAATTCCTGTCCTTCTGAGACAACAGTAGGTACTCTATGGTAGCTGGCTTGTTTTCTCCATCCTTTTCAACTGCCCTTTGAATTTTCCTTCATCATTTTGCCTTTGCTTCACCTGCATTCACAGCCCTCTCTTTGCCTGTTAGCAGTTGTATACCAGCTGCTTTGCTTTTTATTTTTCCTGGCAGCTTCCGTGCAGATTTTGCTTGGGTGTTTTTTTTTTTTTGTTTTTTTTTGTTTTTTTTTTTTTTGCCCCAAACCTTTTCAGTTCACGTCAGCATTTTATCTGTTTGCATGCACAAGGGAACGATAGGAGCCGTGATCTATCTGGGTCAGTGCACGCCTGTGTGTAAGCATTCCAAAATGAGGGATTTTCTAAGAATAAATTCTCCCTCAGCAATCTGGTTCTTCTTCTTGCCCACATAATATCTGTTAGCTCCCTTCTGCTATTTTTAGACTTGTGAAACTGGGGTAAAGAGAGAGTTTTTGCTTTCTTCTAGCCAAACTCAGTTCTTGTATTGTTGCTGTTGGTTGAACAGCTCGTGGGAATACGTAGCCAAGCAAGTAGTTTAGCAGCTGCCCCTAACAAAGGTCTGTGGTCTAAAAACCAGCTGAAAATCCCAAAAGGGTTCTCTAAAAGGATGGCATGGTTGTTTCTCTGAAAGTAGAGCATCAATTTGATATTGTGTCTAAGCAAACGCAGAACGAGTTGACCTCTGCTCTTCAGGCAGTTAGCTGGCTGTTTGTTGTAGTTGAGAAAATCTAATTTTTTGTTATTGCTGCCATCAAATTAACCCGTGTTTCAGCTTTGAATAACTAATGGTCAATCTCTTGGTTTGTGAATGGTTTGTCTGAAAGCTGTCCCGTTAAACTGGTTCCTTCTGGAGACTCTGGTTGCTTTACAGCAATGCTGTCTCCTTGATCAACAGAAAAGGATAAAAGGGGGTTTGTTCAGCACATAGTGATAGGTTGTCCTTTTGAAAGAGCTATGTTCAGGAGGGTATTATGGCTGGCCTGAGCATGGCAAACTTCTCAAAGAGTAAAGATAAAGCAGATGAGATCCAGACAGCTTGGTGAAGGAAAATCAAACCTGAACAGGGCGTCCTAACAGCGATGTAATGGCAAACTGTGGAAGATGACTGGCTGTTGAAATTGCTGGGTGCACAGAGGGGTCTATTGTAGCTGTAGATGTTCTTGAGCCTCATGGTGTATATAGAATCATAGACTCATTCAGGTTAGAAAAGACCCTTGGGATCATGAAGTCCAACCATAACCCTACTCTACAAAGTTCACCCCTAAACCCTGTCCCCCAGCACCACATCTAAAGGACCCTTAAACACCTCCAGGGATGGTGACTCAAGCCCCTCCTTGGGCAGCCTGTTCCAGTGGCTGATTATTCTTGCTGTGGAAAATGTTTCCCTGATGCCCAGTCTAAACCTCCCCTGTTGCAGCTGGAATCCATTCCCTCTTGTTCTGTCTCTACCTGTGAGAAGAGACCAGCACCAACCTCTCTACAATGTCCTTCCAGGGAGCTGTAGAGAGTGATGTTTGTGTCCTGTATGTTACTTAATGTTAGGTATCACATTTTAGGTAAGCAGTCCTATTACATCATTCCTGTCATTCCTGATGGCAGCTTGTGGAACTGCAGCAACCCCGGTGTGGCCTCTGGAATAGACGAAGAGGCAGCTGTGGGAGGAGGAATGAGACACTTGAGGTGTCAGAGGGTGGCTGAAGGTATTCGAAGGAGGCAAGACAACAGAGGTGGTTGCCTCCCAACCGGATGGCAGTGGAGGTAGTAGCAGCCTTTGTGGTGGACATGGACATGGGCACCCGCCTCTGGTGCGTGTGCATGCCACGGTCACATCTGCACCGCTACAGCTCTTCGGAGCTGCTGTGTCAATGACACGTGCTTACTACTGACCGGTTGTACGAAGCATTCAAGCTTGCCATCTGCTCTTCCCATCGTCCATCACCAGTGTAAGACCGTTCTTTTTCTTACCTGGTCTGTCTTGACTGTCTCTTCTGACCCTAGGGAGCAATCATCCTGTACCCAGTACGACTTCTCCTCAAATTCCAGTCTTACTCTTCTTTGGAACCTTAACAAGACCAAGTTCTGCAGGGGAAAAAGTCATGATTTGGGCCAGCACAAAACCTGGATGAAGAAAAGCCAAGCTGGTTAGTTATTGTGTGAAGTGATACAATGCTCTGCTTGTCCTGCCTGCCAGCAATTTCTTCTCTGTCATCATGCTTCGCCAGCTCGTAACTCGGAGCGGTGGCAAAAGTTTTTGCAGGAGACATGATGTATTTATCCTTCTCTGCAGTGCTGCCCATATTGTGGTGCTTCCTGCTAAAATGCTAATGATAGTAACGTGGGAAAGCACAAGTGGCAGGGGGAGTCTCGCAGCATTAGTGATGCTTAAATTGCAGGAAAACTGATGCCAACAGGCAGCAAAATGAACAGACTGTAGGAAGGGGGGGGGGGAAAAAAGGATTTAATTTTATTTTTTTAGTCATTTGTTAGTCAACCAATTCAAGTTTACAAGCTATAGGCCAAATTCTGTCTTCTGATTCTTTCTTAGGTGCAAGAGGGGTGTGTTTTTATTAGGGATCATGACTTACGTTGAGGAAATGTTCTGTTTCTACCAAGTTCAGGTTGCGCAGTGGCCGATAGCAGATGACATTCAGACTGCAGATTTCCCTTGATATAACATCAGAAGGTACTTCCTGAAGTCCATTTCCCTTAAAGACAGTTTCCTACCACTAAATATCCAGCAGTCAGGTGAAAAGAGCCCAAAACTGGGGCAGGGAACTGCGTTCACTAGATATGTAAATGCAGTATCTCTGCGTAGCTTTACGGAGGGTTTCTTTTCCACAGTGTATGAACCAAACATCTCAATTAAGTCAAGAAGGGGAAGACCTGGTTTTCATTAGCTGTGAAGACTTTCAGAATTGCATTAGTTGCAGTTCATTAGATCTTATAATTGTGTTTGCTGCATGACGTGATGAGGGAATGAGGGCTTTGGGTGTGTGTGGGGGGGAAACCCAGCTTGCTGATCATTCCCACAGGACCCATGATTAGCTTCTGCTGCCTCGGTCCTTTGGGATCAAGCTCAGAGTTTTGTGTTTCCCTCCTCACAACAGGAGAGCAGCCTCTGCCAGGAAGGCAGGAAGCAGTTGGGTTTATTTTACCTTGCTACCCCAGGCAGGGCAGCGCTGATGCCTCAGTGGGGAGGTGAAGCTGCAGGTTATGCTGAACTATGACAAGCAAGTGCTGTTTTCATTTGCCCCAGCTCTGCTTCCAGTTGACAGGACAGAATGACATCATTCTGCTATTCTCAGAAAGAAATTGCAGTGAAATGGTGCAACGATGTGAGGCCATGAAAACAGCTGGTCTGTCAGTGCTGTTCCCACTGCGCAAAAGGCTTAGCCCCATTTTCTGTTCTGATGCGTCTACCAAGCAAGTCAACTCAAAGGAGTTTGCCTGAAGACCATTCCCAGAGGGTCACCACACATTCACCTCCCTTGTTTTTACACATGTCCTCTCCTAGGTGTCTGAAAGTTCACTGGTCTGTGAGAGGACACTAGGTATGACCAGTTGTGAAGGTCCCTACCTTTAAAGATACTCCTCTCTCCACAGGCAGAAATTGGTCTGTACTGACCGTGCAGAGCATACAGGCAGCCAGCTTAGGTTATTTTTAGATGACTGATGTTAAGGCAGCACCTCCCTTCAAGGATTACATGGCTGTGTTTCCAATTTGAAGGAGAAAATGAAGATCTCACAGATGCGGCACTGGCTGGTGGCACCAGGTGTCTGGGATCCGTTCTCATCTCTGCCAAACTGCTCTTCAAAAACCACTGAATCCTTCTTCATCTTGGACAACTAAAGGAAGGTATTTACACAGGGATTCTCCCAAGTGCTGCCTTGGTCTTACCTAGGTAGATGTAAAAATCCTTTAGGACAGGGACCATCTCCAGCAATGAAGAAAGCTCTGCATATATGCACCAAATATTTAAGAAAAGCTGTCATCCCTAATGAAATATAAATACTGAGAAGTTAAAAAAAAAACTTTCTTGAATAAATGAGAGTGAGTACCGAGAAATCTGAGCTTGAAATCTCTTCACCTTGACAAAGCACATCAGAAAGGTGGACACTCTTTTCTTAAAATTGGTCTGTCATGAAGTTAAATGACTGGCTGCTGCCTCTCTTGCTGTGGGATATTAACACAGCTCAGTTCTCACTAATTCCTTTTGCTTCAAGATTATTTAATCTTAAATGTAACAGGCCCTTCTGATGGAATTTGTGCTCTGCCTCCAAGGACCAATGGAGCTTCCCTGGAACACTCCTGCCTGCCAGACTTGTCTATCTATAGATTGGCACTCGTATCTGGGCTTTTTAGATTTACAGTTCTTTTGCTTAGGTTTTGCAAAATTGGAATGATTTTGGTCTGCTTCATTTTGGGCACACTCAAGGCATATTTCAAAGCTGTCATGTTCTGACAGCTGGAATTCAAGGCGTGGTTTTTTACTTCTCAGTTTAGGTGGAGTTAAGCTGGTGGTAAGCACTAACTTCTTAGCAGTTTAGCGAAGTGAAGCATCAGTGGAAATCATTTAGCCTTCTGTGATGAGACAAGAGGTGAGGTCTCGCAGGTGGGATGCCATAGATAGCTTCTGGGTGAATAGAAGCCTGTTTTTAGAGGTGTAAACATACAGAAGTGGAATCCCACTCTAAGTAGGAGCCTTTTGTTTGTCTCGCATCTTCAGCAGCATTTCACTGGGGACAAGCAGAGCATTTTTGCTGCTCTGTATTTTGTAATCTTCTATACTCTTATAACTTCAGGGTCCTTTGGATTGGAAGTAACCTCTAGAAAACTACTATCTATCCATTGGCCCGATTCAAATACCAGTTTGAGAACAAGTACGATGGCCGTGCAGTTTAGAGGTCTTTTAGGTCAGATGACAGGCAATCCCTGTGTGTGCCTAGTTCCCAGGCTAGGGGAAATTTCTCTATTTCCATTATTATTAACTCAGTTTGCATAAAGGTTGCTCAAAATGTTGCACTGCAAAGACTGAAAGGGGACTTGGCACGGTAGAATGACATGAACAGCACAGCACAATTATAAACAGGCTGTGTGTAGTATGAAACAGCATCTAGTTCCAGGAAAAGCAAAGCTATCAGGAGTAGTTGTGTGAGAGCTGGAAAACACTTCACAAAGACAGATTTCATTTCTGTATGCTCTAAAGTATGCAGTAATCGCGGTCTAATTACCTCGGCGAGCCAGAAAGCAATACAGGATATTGTGGGGATGTGGGAAAGAGCATCATCTGCTACAATTAAGCTGTGATCTTTGGCATGGTCACTCATCAAATAAAGCTTTTCTGCTGTCGCATTCGAGACAGTCATTATTTGGCTGTTGAAGCCTGGGGAAAATATGTGGTGGTGTTCTTAGGAGCTGCTTCACAGAGGCTTCATTATCAGCTTCTTCCTCAGCAGCTGGCCAAGCCCAGAGGATGCGCTCTCTGCATTTGCAAGCTGTGTCCTCAGCACTCTGCTTTCCCCCTGCTTGTGCTGGGGGAGGGGGGGGGGGTGCTGCTGGTAGTGACCTGAGGGTAATGTTATTGCCCACTGCTCAGTGAATTTCTGGGCTTTAAGAAACCTGTTTGCCCAGGACCTGGTTTGTAACGGAAGATAACCTTTGGTGCAGCTTTGTGAGCGTATGGTTTATACACAGAAAGGCCTTGTGACTGTGGCAAATAAATAGATGTGGTAGCTCCATGGTAAGTTAGGGGCATAATTATAATAGAATCACTCAGGTTGGAAAAGACCCTTGGGATCATCATCCAACCACAACCCTACTCTACAAAGTTCACCCCTAAACCCCGTCCCCCAACACCACATCTAAAGGACCCTTAAACACCTCCAGGGATGGTGACTCAAGCCCCTCCCTGGGCAGCCTGTTCCAGTGGCTGACTCCTCTGGCTGTGGAAGATGTTGCCCTGATGCCCAGTCTAAACCTCCCCTGTTGCAGCTGGAATCCATTCCCTCTTGTTCTGTCACTAGCTACCTGTGAGAAGAGACCAGCACATGTATTAACCCCCGGGTGCCAACTGTGTGTCACTGGGACATAATCATGGACGTGTGGAATTAGGCTCAGCTTCCTTTGAAAATCTAGTTTTAGAGTCTGCTAGAAAACCTTGCTAGTGACATCTCTCCCTCTCTAAAATTCACCACCATTTTACTAGAAAGTGTTCCACCACCTCGAAGCCAGCTCTTCAATGCACATGCTTAATGGTTCGTACAACTTCTCTGAATCTTCCCACTTTTCAAAATGTCTTTCTGAGGAGGAGAGGCAGCCTGCAACACAGGCTTGTGTGGAACTGCCACAGTTCTAGTAGGAACAGAGAGGGATGCCTGTGAGGAGAAGCCAGGTCAACTTTGAATATGTTGACCTCGAGGTGACGTCGTCAGACAAGGCATGAATTGGTTTCTTGGAGTATGAATGCAGATTGCAATGCAAATCAGCAGTTACTGCTGCAAAAGCCTTTTTAATTTTTTTCTGGAATGCCAGAGATAGATGTTTTCAGAGAGCCTTGGTTTCTCTTTAGGAGACATTAAGACTTAGAAGGGGTTAAAAGTGCCCAGTGTTTTGGAATTGTTCGGTTGTGTCTTAGATCTGGTTTTGCATTATAGAGCACACGCAGCCTTTGATAAGCCAGCCGTGATTTTGGTAGAAGTAGATACAGTGGGGAATTAGATCAGAACCTCATTATTCTGCTGCCTCACAAAGCAGGAACATGAACTATTCTGAAGGCCCACGGCGCACACCGTCTCTGCAAGGCTCATCTGACAGCCTCCAACTGTAGCAGCCCCTGTCAGTAATTCCTTCCAGCATCAGGGTTTCAGAGCCAGCCCCTAATTATGTGCACATCTGGTCTCCCGCAGCAGTTCCTCACTGCTCGGAATAAGATGTGTCTGTCTTTAACTGGTCTTTTCTGGGTGCTGCCAAGCCAAGCAGCTCGAAACACAGCTACAACCAGAAGAGCTTTAATCTGCGGTAGGAAAGGATTTGTCCTGGTTTAGTGAACAGGATCCCCAAAAGCCAGATGAGGTAGGTACTGCGTGAGAAATGGGATGTTCATCTTAAGGTTTGGGTAGCCTCATGCTGGATTTATAAACAACCGTGTAACAAACTAAGACAAACAACTAGAAGCCAAACTAAGGCAACACAGATGCAGAAACAGTAACAGAAATTCATCTTACAAATTCCTACAGTGCTTTTGGAGAAACTTTACAGTCTTGGTTCTAGTGCCACTGTGATGTTAGGAGAGGTTCTGCCAAGCAGGACCTCAGTCCAAAGAGCAGTCCCGTTGCTTGTTGTCTCCAGAAGCATTTAATTGCACTTGCTGTTACGCACCTAGCACCAGGTTAAAGCAAGGATAATGTTTGTGTATTCAGGCTGTTCTGTAGTATCTTTTATTTTAATCTAGTAATGCCTGAGCATTACCTTTTTTTCCTCACTTTGATTAAATGTCAATAATACCTTTGTACCTGATTGACTAGGTACTTAGACACACACCTTGCTATTTTGGTATCTTAGTATAGCTTTTGTCACCTATAGCAGAGGTGATTGCCCCAGGCAGCAAATAGAACTGGGAACCGAGAGAGAGACAGGAGCTGGGAGCTGGTGAGAGGAGCTGGAGTGGCTAGAAAGTTGGGCACGTCCTGTGGTGAAGGACTATTGAGAGAAGGAGCTGTAGCACAGGGGGATCTAGGTCAAAAGGACCCACTGTTACCAGATTCTCAGTCTGAGATAGGAAGGATCTGGTTTTACCAGGTTAGAACAGCCTGAAGCATAATTTTTGGCTGCAGTAAAATGTGGGTTTCCCCACCTAGTCCCAACTAGAGCTCAGGAGTTAGCTCCAGTCAGGGACCACCCCTGGAAGACAATTTGGATACAGCCACCATTCTACGGAGAGTAAGAAAGTTTAACATGATGGCCTTGGGCTTTACCATGCCGACTGGCTGCAGTACAAGACAATTATCCCCAACACGTTCAGTTTACTCCTGCAGGTGTCACTTTAATGTTCTAAGCACAGCTCCTATGAACCCCTGCAGGCAATCTCCAGATCAGGACCCACAGTAGGAAATACCCCTGAAAAGTTTGGCCCAGTTTTGCCCACACAGGGGCAAAGGGTAGCCCTGATGGTGTCACAAAAGTTGGGTGTAACACAGTTGTTATCAGGTTGTGCTGTCAGGAATCCACCAGCTTATGGCAAGCTACGGAAAGTTGACACTCAAGAGCTGCCTCCAGCTGCCCTGCTCTTAAAGTGTGGTGAGGCCACGTGGTGGAAAAGGTCAGAATCCAGTTTCAATTTCAAATCAGAGAGTTTAGAGGAGGTCTGTTTGGGTGAAGAAAGGACGCTTGAAGTTCATTTTGACCAAGTTCACCATCACAGCTCATGCCAGGAGCACGAATGGCATTTTCCTGCCAGTGGTGTTTCTACGCATACAGAGAACAGCCCTGATGTGGAAACAATTCTGGATTGAGTGAAGTGCATCTGCCATGTCCTCCCTTGTCTCCAAATCACGTGTGTAGTTTGCTGTGGACTCTCGTTGGTGTGGGAGATGTGGCAATGGATTGCCTTCCTCCAGGGGTTTCCTTTAGGGTGGTCTGAGGGTGTTGCATAGAGGGGATGTCTTTGGGCACATGGAGACACACTGCACCTGCTGGTGGCTCAGCTAGGTCCAGTGTTGCAGAGGCAGTTTTCTGGAGAGTAAGGTAATGGGACCTTACCAGGTCTCCTGTCTGACTTTAGCTTCGTAGAACAGAAGATAAAAGCAGTCACAGATGTTACCTGCACCTGCAAGACTGTTTCTGCCACTGCCTGTTTATCATAGCCCAGGTTTCTGTTCCGTCCCTGTGTTTGAATGACAGTGTTTGCAGCTGATGTAGAGAAGAGGACATTAGTTTCATGCTTCTCAGTTGATAGTTCCACATATCTTCACCATTTTCAGGTTTAACACGGCTCTCAGGAGCCTCGCTACCAGATGCCCTCGAAAACTGTGACCACCTTCCCCACTCTCCCCTCTCCCT
>JANHGN010015422.1:0-40413 GCA_024605025.1 Megaceryle maxima | reverse complement strand
TCTCCAGGCTAAACAGCCCCAGGGCTCTCAGCCTTTCCTCAGCAGAGAGATGTTCCAGTCCCTTCAGCATCTTTGTAACCTCCGTTGGACTCTCTCTGGTCTTTCCCTGTCCCTCTTGCACTGGGGAGCCCAGAACTGGACACAATCCTCCAGATGTGGTCTCACTAGTGCAGAGTGAGATATTTTGATTACCATCAGTTACTCCTTACTGTGATGTTACACTGAATGAGAAAAAGCTTTGTGTGTGTTTGTTATACCTCTTCAGATACGGTTGTCACCACCATCTCAGTGGTGACCTTACTCTGGTCATACCAGTCCCTGCAATCATTTTCAGTTACTCTGTTTTCAACATTACCATGAATCACAGCTCTGTTCCCTGAAGGTTTGTAAGGTCTGTTAATGATTGGCATTTGTTTATTGGCATAAACTGCAGTAACAGCTCATGTGTCTTTTTCCTTCAGGGAGAAGAAGGCCAAACATCAGAATGGAGATCATGAAAATCTGATGAATGTTGTAAGTATTTCTTTCTGGCAGCTTTGTTTCTGGTTTGTGGTTGGTTTGTACCAAGCTCCTTGTAACATACAGCAGATTGGAAAATAGCTCAGGAATTTGGAGATGGTCGAGTAAGGGAAACTTTAGAGGCTGCAGAACAGGAAGAGGAGAAGAACTTGTGCAGAGTCTGGTAGCATGCACTTTCTCTGTGCTCTTTCTGCCACCTCTGCACTCCCGATCTCCTTTCTTTCACTCCATTTGCAGATGCTGTCTCCTCACGGGTTGAAGCCATGGTAAGGTCTGCTACCATGCAGGCTGGAAGGGAGATCACCCTGGACATATTTGCATTTCTTTGTTTTAACATCTGTAAACACGGGCACCTAAATCTTGAGGTAGTAGTAGTCAGCCAAGTCGGCACAGTTTGCCTCTCCTGCCAGTAATACCTGTGAGTCAGAGCTCCCAAGATCAGAATGAAATTTCATCTGGGCAAGAACAACCCCAGCTACCAGTATAGGTTGGGCACTGACCTGTTGGAGAGCAGTGTAGGGGAAGGGTACCTGGGGGTCCTGATGGACAGCAGGGTGGCCATGAGCCAGCATTGTGTCCTTGTGGCCAGGAAGGTCGGTGGCATCCTGGGATGCATTAGAAGGGATGTGATTAGTAGGTCGAGAGAGGTTCTCCTCACCCTCTACTCTGCCCTGATGAGGCCACATCTGGAGTACTGTGTCCAGTTCTGGGCTCCCCAGTTCAAGAAGGGCAGGGAATTGCTTGAGAGAGTCCAGTGCAGAGCCACAAAGATGATTAAGGGAGTGGAGCATCTCCCTACTGAAAAAAGGCTGAGGGAGCTGGGTCTCCTTAGCTTGGAGGAGGCTGAGGGGTGACCTCATGAATGTTTATAAATACGTAAAGGGTGAGTGTCAGGAGACTGGAGCCATGCTCTGCTTATTGACATGCAATGGTAGGACAAGGGGCAACGAGTGTAAGCTGGAGCATGGGAGGTTCCCTGTAAACCTAAGGAGAAACTTTTTCATGGTGAGGGTGACAGAGCCTGGCCCCAGGCTGCCCCAGGAGGCTGTGGAGTCTCCTTCTCTGGAGACATTCCAAACCCACCTGGATCTGTTCCTGTGTGACCTGCTCTAGGTGATCCTGCTCTGGCAGAGGGGGTTGGACTAGATGGTCTTTCAAGGTCCCTTCCAGCCCCTACCATTCAGTGATTCTGTGAAATTCATCATCTATCTGTTGTACACACACTGATTCCGGTCCGGTGGTGATAGATCTCACTGCTCTGTGTTGCAGCCTTCGGACAAGGAGATGTTCAGCCACTCGATCACAAGTTCAGCTACAGAGCCCCCTCCGAGCAGCGACCTAAACGGGGCACTCAGCAACGGTGAGGGTGAGTAGCGCAGCCCCTGTGGGTGGGGTGAAGGAGCCCCCCATGCTGCCCCTTTGCTCACAGCTCCTGCATTTGCTGCACGTTGGTGATCTCTTCAAGCCTTGGGTTTCTAGCTGTCAGCTTTCCAAGTCATGCCATTTGGCTGGAGACCTCTGCTCACCCCTGGAGGGATACGAGGATGATCAGGGGGCTGGAGCACCTGCCTTACGAGGGAAGGCTGAGAGACCTGGGGCTTTTTAGTCTGGAGAGGAGAAGACTGAGAGGGGATTTAATTAATGTCTGTAAATACACGAGGGCTGGGCATCAAGAAGGCAGGGACAACCTCTTTTCACTTGTGCATTGTGATGGGATGAGGGGCAGTGGATTCAAGCTCGAGTAGAGGAAGTTCCCCCTCAACACGAGAAAGAACTTTACTGTACGAATTGCAGAGCACTGGAACGGGCTCCCCAGAGAGGTTGTGGAGTCTTCTTCTCTGGAGACTTTCAGGACCTGTCTGGATGCATTTCTATGTGATCTGCTCTAGTTTTGTCCTGCTCTGGCAGTGGGGTTGGACTCGATGATCTTGGGAGGTCCCTTCCAACCCCTAACACTCTGTGATTCTGACATCAGATCAGCTGCTGTACCTCAGGGCAGTGGCCAGGCATGCAGCTCTCTGGAGGCAGTCAGGCCTCTTCACACAGGACATAATTCCCACAAAACTTAGGATCAAATTAAAAACCGTGGTGAGCATCTTTGCTTTGCTGGGAAGTCAGTAGCCCGTCCCATGGTGATGGTGGCATTTTAGACTGCATCTGCACTTACCAACTCCTTGTCAATGCCAACCCCTTTTGTATCACCACCCATAACCACAGGAGCACTGAAACGTGAGCTCTCATTACTTCTGGTCTTCTCCCCCATGCTGAAGTGGGTGGGTACTCTCTGGAGCCTGTGGCAGTGCCCTGCATGGCACAGAAAACCCTAAGAACAAGCACCAGAAGGGGAAAACATGTTCCAGCTTCTCCAAGCCGGTTTCTGATGTTTCCCAGGAAGTCTGCAGGATCCTGGGTAGTGACTAGGACACCTGGAGTCCTAGTCAGGGCGCAGGAGGACACTTCCACCTATTCCTCCCCATTTGTATGCAGGAACCAAGTGACTGGAGAAGGAACTTTTCTTCTCGTCTCATCTCCCCTTCAGACAGCAACTACCATCTCACTCTTCTAGTTCCAACCTGAGTTTTGCTGTCAGAGTACAACTCCCCTCGGGTGCTGACTGTGTGAGCCTGCATGCCCTGGGCTCCAGAGAAAACAACATCCATGACAGCCACCAAATCAAGGGTATTGATTGCTTCAGCAACACTTAATGTCATCATGTGAGACACGCTGAAAGAAATGGGAGGAGGAGTTGGTTTTGCTGAGAGTACAGTAGGAACTGTACTAAGTTTGAAGAGATTCAGAAGTGATTTTCAAATGAATGGTGTCAGGGGATGTTACATACCATACACTACCTGAAACGTGCTCATATGTGCCCACGTATACATCCCTGAATGCAGGCAAATGTCACATGTGTGCACTGTAAGATGAGAGTACATTTCTGTCTCTAATACCCTCTAGTGACAGTGACATGTGACCTGCTTCTGGGACTAACATGTTCTGCCTAACGCTACTTTCTGAAGTCTAGTCTTCTCTTTTGTGCATATGGCTGGCTCGTTAGTAGGTTGTCAACCTACATTATGTGCTGCGAGACTAAGAGAAGTATGGCATAGCCTTCCAGTGAGGAGCTTCTGGTGTGGCGTGCAGCAAGGCTGACTGCAGCAGGCTCAGCAAAGTGTGATTCAGAAGAGAATTTGGCCAGCATGTTAAACAAGGTGAGGGCCAGCTAGGCAGGAAGGAAGAAGGCTTTCCTTTTTGATTCCAAAGGATGGAGGAAAGAGGAAAATCTTAACAATGCTTTTCTAAAAGGCACTTGGTTTGAGCCCTCACATCCCCATCTGAGACTATTTGTAGGTGTTTGGTATAACCCAGTGCAGCTGAACAGCCACTCGCACCTACCCGCACACCCCCTGATCTTGCTGCCAATGCTGTTGCTATGTAATCTGACTGGGGGGGTGCACAGAGTCTTTCAGATGTTGTGAGAAGGATATTTTAATGGTAGAGTGCAGAAATCTCAGTACCCACTAGGCATTTCCAGGCATTAGTATCATTTGTCCTTTCCAAAGGGACACAAAACCAGAGAGACACAAAACCAAAGCGATGCAGAGAGTTCCGAAGTGCACTCACCTCACAGTTAACGCATTTATTTGATATACTTCTCTAAAATTTCCCCTAGTACTCTCAGAAGACAGTACAACTGCCTGCATCCAGCCTTATGAAGAAGTGCAGACGTCCGTATCTGATCTGCTAGATCAACAGGATAGCCTTGGAAAGTCTGCAAAGTGTCACCAGAGCCGGGAGCTACCCAGTATCCCCCCTAACACCACCATGGAAACCGTCATCTCGGCCAGAAATGCAGAACATGATCAAGGCCTTGGAATGGAAGGGCCTTACGAGGTCTTGAAAGACAGTTCCTCTCAGGAGAACATAGTTGAAGACTGCTTGTATGAAACTGTGAAGGAAATTAAAGATGTTGGAGCATTACCCGGCACGGAAGGGAGTTGTAACAGCAAATCAAAGGCTTTGCTGATGGCTTCTGAAGGTCAAAACCAGATTCCCGAGTGCAGAATTGAGTCAGCAGAGTACGCGTCTGTCGACAGAAACAAAAAGAGTCGTCAAAGTGCTAATTCAGAAAGCCCTCTTGACAGCACGCCAGATGTAGAGGATGAGCTTCCCCCTCCAGTACCCATGAAACTTCTGGATGAAAATGAGAATGTGCAAGAAAAAGAAGTGGAAGAAGAAGCACCAGAAGGAGCGAGTAAACCAGAGAAGGTAAATACTGCTCATACTCATCCTTGCCCAACAAGCAAATAATGATAGAAATCATATGGGTGGGAAAGGTATGTGTTTATTTATTTATTTATTTTTAATTAAAAAAAAAAAGCCAAGGAAAACAAACAAAAAGAACAGTGGAGGTGATGCAAGGCTGTGAAATATGGAAATAGGAAAATGTACAGTATAGTCTTTGCATTCTAGGCATGCACTCGTTCCATTGCAGCCTATGTTTGGGATTGTTGCAGTGTGCACTTCATAAGGCTTTCCCCACATATTGTCCAGAAGTTGCATAGGAGGCCTCTGCTTCTTTGTTTAATGGTATTATGCTCGTGGGAGCTCTTGCAATAGGTATCCAGCATCTCCACCAGCATCTGTATCTTGTTCAGAATCCCTTCCTTGGTTTCTTTCTCATGAAACCTCAAATTTACAAATAAGCGGGGGAGGCATTTCTGGTGCACATCCTAAATTTGGCCCTTATTGCTGGACCACCTTGACTTAGCTGTGCAAGTGTCAGGCATCTTCTCAAAGCCACTCGTCTTGCCTCTCTCTGTAGGAGAGAGGGACAGAAGGAGAGAAGTTGCAGCTTTTCTATTTGTCAAATTCTCTGTGTCACACGTAAGCAAGTAATGAATTTCTACCAGCAGCTTATTCTTTCTGCCAGCGTAGGGACAAGTTTGTTGTGAACTCCTTGGAAAAATAGAATGATGACATTTTCAACAGGTTATTTTCCCATATTTTCATTTTTCTCCAGAGCTAATTTGAAGGCTGCTTTCAGATCATTGCACAGTTTTGATAAACACCTCGAGTTTGCATTTTTCAGAACTAGTCTAGACAACGCGAATGAAAGAACTGAGATTTTGGCAGGTGAATATCATTTTGGTATGGTGGGTCATCAAATAGTATTAGGTAGTGATGTAAATATCCAAAAAAAGTCCTTAAGATGAGACATTTTGATGTAAACATTTACCTGAAAGTTCATAGTGGAGCGGAGAGATTGTTACTTGTTTCTGGTGGTTCTCTTGTTTGAAGTGTGGTAATCCTTGCAGAGAGCAGAAAAAAAACCCTTGTTAAATAACTGACCAACCATGTAACTTATAAAACACAAAAGAGTCAAGATTGGATAAACTGAAGACTACTTGGAATATAAAAATTATTTATCTGGACTCCCCATTCTTACAAATGATGAGCTTATTAAGCAAAAAATTGTGATTGTCAACAGTAATCCATCAGCTTCCCCCCTCCTCCAGATTCAGGCCATATATACTTTCTAATTAAACTTTTAAACAGCTTCTTGTAACCGTGACATTTTGCCTACCAGGTGTGAAAAGGCTTGCAGAAAATCATGCCAAATACAAAGAAAAAGCATTTGCTGCTCTTGTAACTCCCCAGCACACGGTGTCAGTAACTGCAAGGAGTGGGAATTGATTAAAATGGTTCAGGTTTTGAAGGATTAATCAAGAGATGACACGTGCAGTCCCCTAAGCGCCAGGAAAAAAAGAGGTGTTTGTCTAATTAAAATTTATTCAGAGCTAAAGCCATCCTGAGTTAAAGCTCCAGCAGCATCAGGTCGTTCCTGCATTGGCTGCCAGGTACATGCATTATGCATGGAAGTGTGTGCCTCTCCCCTCCCTGAAAGCTACAGCTGCAGCAGAGTTGGAAATGGTAATAGATGGAATAGATTATTGTTGGCATTGTGTGGGGAGGTTGGTTGCAGGATTGGTTTGGGGGATTTTGGGGTTTTTTTTTCCTGTTTGTGATGATAATTTTTCCCTCTCTTTTGCTGCTTCCAATGATGCAGAGCAATGCCTTGTTTTTTTCTGACGTGGCAACCAAACCCAAGATGTTGATGGAAATGTATGTTGTATTGATAGCTCTTTTAGCTAAACAGACTCCATAGGTGTCTCTTTATTCCTTCCTCTCTTGTGAGGCTACTTAATAGAATTGTTTCAGCTGGAAGAGACCTTTGAGGTCATCAGGTCCAACCTTAGCTGCCTTGCTTAACAGGACATCTGTATCCCAAAGTTTTCAACCTGACCCTGATGACGTTAGAGGTTGGCTGTGAGTTGTCCCAAGTCTCTCTCACCACAATTAGGCTTTGCTTTAGTAGGGCACAAAGAAGGGACAGGCAGGAAGGCTGCCTCTGTAACTGAGACTTGTACCTGCCATGAACAGGGGCTGTTTTGGTCTCACCCCAGAACAGAGGGCAGCTGGGACGATCCTTAGCTCATGCCAGTTCCTGAAGCACACTCATGTAGGAGAGAGCTAGCTGGACCAAGCCAGAGATATGAACAGCAGAAAGGATCTTCTCAAGAGCCGGATGTGCATTAAACGGGTGAAAATTAATTATCTAAGCTTGTTATCAGCCATGACCCAGCCAAATCCTTTGGAAGGTTTTGGTGAAGAAAGTCACCTTTTGTAAGAGGCAGGAAGCCTCTTGCAGGCTTCTATCACCTGGAAAAACTTGGGCATGGTTCATCTAATAAAACTGGAGGGGCAGAATAGTTTTTCTTTAGTTCTTCCTTTTTAATTACAAAAAAAAAAAAAAAAGGAAGTGCATATCTCCTTTTTCACCCAGGTCTTTCCAGAGAAGTGGTAGAAGTGGTCTCTGTGTGTACACCTGGCCGTGCCATCTGATTTCAGACCCACGCAGTCTGAGGATGGGCAAAGCATCTCTTATCAAACGCAGCAGAGGAGAATGGTCTCCTTGCTCTGGTGCCCAAGTCAGAAGCAGCAGCTGAGCCAAAGAGCAAAAACTCAAGTGCTGTCGAGGAACAAAAGGGAAGTGGACAGTAAATAAGGACACACGCTGCTTGTTTTGCTGCTGTTGAGGTTGCAAGCATCATTTATGATATTGCTAGGTACAAAATGTTTAGGAGCCAGTATTTTTTTCAATTTCCAAGATGACAATATCCTTCAAAATTGATGTCACAGGTTTCACATGTAGAAGAAAGAACAGCAGGTCCCAGGGAGGCAAGAGCAGGACTACCAACACCCTGGGGTATTTGTCAATACTTGAGTGGGAAACTGTAGAAGGGGTCCTGACATGTGGCACTCAGAGACACACCGATCGAAGAAAATAACTGCCCCAAAGATCTTTGCAAGCATGTTTGTTTTCATGCGTGAGGATGAAATTGGTAACTTATTCCTTGACACAAAAAATACCCTGCAAATAACAAAGACTAAACTGAGCTGCTGTAGTGAAGCAGGTCTATTAAAGGGTCAAAATACATTTTAACTTCTTTTCCTTTCTTCTGTTCTTTTATTTTTCTTTTTCATTTTGGCGAGTAAACAAAGCACAGGTTAAAGAGCACATTCTCCAGACAGTGAGAAAGAAGCAAGGGTGTTGCTAGGACAGAGGGAGGGAAGCCCCCCCATGGAGCTGCAGATAGACTTCAACACTTTAGGTCAGGGTCTTTATCAGAAGTGCCCCAGGAGTTTGAAGATTGGTATTTACCAGAATTAAAAACACCAAGAAAAATGAAACTAGGAAAGAAGACTCTGTGGGTTAAAAAAAAAAAAAGAGAAGGAAAAAAAAGTCTTGTGTGTCTGTTACGTGCCTGGAAGCCGTATTGGATTGACTGTGCTGAAAATAGCTCTACTTCTCCACCTTGGTCTGCACTGGAGGGTGTCTGAAGTATTTTAGGTGGAGAATTTGCATGAAACTGGAAAATATGGCCTGTTACAATGCTGGAAGGCTCCTTCTGAATCACCATGGAGCAGGAGTCCAGCAAAGCCTTCTCACCCCAGGGGGCAGGAGTCAGATGGCCACTGTGACGTAGCCAGGGTCTTCATTGCCATAAAGGTCCATTTTTCATAAGAGCAAAATGCTTTTCCCCTCATGTTTTGTGACTTAATTTCTACACGACACTTTACATGCATGAAGTTAGACTTGATACCAAACCAAGCCCTCCATCCTTCAGTAACTTTGCCATGTGAACTTGATCCAGCGAGAAGCTTTGCAGATTGAGCTGCCCATCTCGGGGTGGGTTGCAGAAGGTCTTCTGCATGTTTGTGATCAGAGTGGTTGGGAGGTGGTCATGGCTGTGGCATTTCATGTACTACTTCCAGGATCCACTAACTGTAGGATCACAGGTGTCAGGAAGGTCCCAGTTGAGTATTGTTCTTTTGTCAGCTGAAAATCACGGGGAAAGCCAACTACTGTGTCACAACAGCCAACTTTGAATTGCTTAAAAGCCTTTGCAAAGTCTTTCTTGCTTCACTGGAAGTGAAAAGGCAGGGATACAGGGGAGAGGAGCTTGGTTTAACTATTGCATTATTTTTACCCTTTTCAAATCAGGACAAGAGCAGATACATTAAAAAACTCAAGTAGCCTCGGGGCTGTTATCTCCAGAGATGTGCACTGGATATTAGTTGGCTACATAAAATGGAACTAGCAAGCAAATGACTGTAAAATACAACGTATTGATTGTAATGGGAGGGGGGTTTTTTATAGGTTTCACACCGTTGACTGGTAATGAGCCCTTTTTTTGACTCCTTTCTTCTTTTCTACAGAGGCTTAGTTCGATGTCTTACAAGTCTCGAGAGGAAGATCCATCTCTTACAGAAGATGAGGTAGGTGTCTTGAACAAAATTCAATAGCTAGCTAGAGACCATTTTTCAGGCAGAAATTAGCATAAGCTCTGCATGATTAAGCAGGATCTAAGAAAGGTGAAACTTGTCTGAAGGGAAAATGAAAGCCAGAGTTTCTCTGCAGAGCTTGTACTGTCACATTCCTAAAACCAGAAGTATTCCACAGATCAGGCCAATAGGTTAAGAAATAGTGTCAGAAAATAACAGGAGGCCACAGTTAGCAGATCCTTGATTTGGATGACAAACTCTTCTTAACAACAACAGCCATCAGCCTTTTGAAACTCCACCTTCCCCATGCAAAGTGTTTGGGGGCCCTGGGGAATAAATAGAAGCACAATAAAAACACCGGAACATAAACTGTTCTTTAAAATGTCTGTTAGTCAAATAAATTGAGGAGATTGAAACAAAGATAGAAAAGTTAAACAGAAATAAAGTTGCTTTTGATCAGCTCCAGTAGACCCATGCAATTTATAAATACATTCTCTGGACATAAAAGTAAACAGAAACCTGGCAGTGAGCTGAATGAGCTCATGCTTTCTGCTGGGAGAAGCACTCCCCAATGTTAATGAATAAACTGATCCTTGACCTGGGTTTATGTAACTTAATGCTGGAAAGGGTTGAGGTATGGATGAGCAGAAAGCCATTTTTTTTGTTTGTTCAGCTGAAATTGGTAAAAAGGAAGAAGTATTGCTGTCTGCAATTGGATGGCTCTCTTTATAAAAAAGAGCTCTTGTTTAAGCATACCCTCTCCTTGGAGAGTCACACAGTCCTGGGGGTTGGAAGGGACCTCTGGAGATCATCTAGTCCAACCCCTCTGCCAAGGCAGGTTCACTTAGAGAAGGTTGCACAGGAACGTGTCCAGGCAGGTTTTAAATGTCTCCAGAGATGGAGTCTCCACCACCTCTCTGGGCAGCCTGTTCCAGTGCTCCATCACCCTCACAGGAAAGAAGTTCCTTCTCAGATGGAACTTCCAGTGTTCAACTTCGTGTCCGTTACACCCTGTCCTCTCACTGGGCACCACTGAAAAAAAAGACTGGCCCCATCCTCCTGACACTCACCCTGCTGTGGGAATTTTTAGAGCTAGGAGTGAGACTCTGGCTCCCTCCCTTGTGTTTATAGTAGCTGAGAGGTTTCAGTCTCTAGCCTTGCATCCTGATACGCAGTGTCTGAGATGCAGCTCCTGTTTGTAGGCAGAGTTTAGTCACCAGGACAGGTCAGTGCTGACTCTTTGCTGGTTTCTAGTGGGGGTAATTTATCTCCTGATTCTCAATGTTTTCTTCACATGACTTGGTGCCTCCTTGGTCCTGCCTATAAACACAGCAAATAGCTCCTCTCCTCTTGGGGTGTCTCTAAAATCAGAAAAGTAGTTGCTACCATTAAAAATAATAATATTTTTTAAAATCCCAAGGATCAGGCAGCATCCTCCTCCTACCTTACACCAGCTAAACCTGATCGTCCCTTTGACACCTGTCTGCCCATCAAGCCCAAGCTGGCTCCAGGACCACAGTAAAACTTGCCAGAGCTGCTGCTCACAAAGTCATCCCCTTTTGTCCCAGGTCCAATTTGCCTGCAGGAGGTTTACTTATGCTCAAAGAGCTTTATAAACTTCTTTTTCTAAAGCATTTTATGCAGCATTCTTCTCTGACAGAAAATCAATCCATATATGCATGCCAGAAAAGGAAGGGTTTGTAAGATATCCTTTTTTTTTTTTTTTCTTTTTTTGTAAGAAAGGTTATATTTTTAATAGAAGACCCTGTCTTTTCTTACCAACATCCTTGCCAGCAGAAGGAGTACAAACTGGGGTAGACCCAAGCTTTACACCACGCTTAAATACTCAGCAGGTGTCTCCTTTTCCTAGATCTCAGCCATGTACTCATCGGTGAGTAAGCCAGGACAGGCCATCAAGGCACTGGATTCTCCTTACACCTGCATTCAAGAAATTGCATCTCAGAGGTCCCCATCTATTTGCAGTGGCCTCTATGCAAGTGTGAAGGACTTTGAAAACACCCCTAATCCTACCACTGTGCCTCAGTCAGCAGCCAGACCAAACGGGGAGCTGGAGCCTGACTATGAAGCTATCCAGTCGGTGAGCCACGAAGAAGACAGGACCTTGACTGTGCCTAACACAAACCACACTGCTCTTTCAGGAGAAAATGACTATGAGAGCATAGGGGACTTGCAGCACCACAGAGACTTCACCAGACTTTAACTACTCCGGCGGGTAGATTTCTCCACTGGTCTCGTCAAAGGAAGACGTGGAACGTGGAGAAGGAAGTGCTTCTCCTTTTGAGGAACAAAGCTAAGTAGAGAACAAAAATTGTGAAGAAGCAGAGCACATTTCAGCCAGAGTGTGATGCCCACAAGGTTATTCTGGGTGGTGGATGGAGGTTCATGGGAAAGGGTACGTCTGGTCAGAATGACCACCAGAACAACGTAAAGGCTTCTTTATTGTTAGCTCCAAGACAACCAGAATTTGGGAAGGAGTGCCACGCTTGTCATCCCAATACTATTACATACCAAAAAGACTGCCTTTACAGAAAGCTAGCTTTTCATTTTAAGAGATTATTTTAGGTCATTCGCTTCAAAGTGTTTTTCGAGCCACCTTTTGCATTCAAGTTTGGGCATCCCCAAGGCTGAGCAAATCACGGATCATTGTACCTCAACTCAGACTGACTTTGCAGGGCTGGGGAAGGAGCGCTCACTTCTGTGTCTTTTGGGGACCTCTGTCCACGTTCATTGCAGCTAAAGTGCAAACAACAGAACTTCACTTCGGACCTACTCCAAACGTACTTGAATTAATTCTGCTGGCTTTTAGGGGTTGTGTTTTTTTGTTTCCTTTTTTTTTTTTAATGAATGTCAAGGGCTGTAGAAGGTGACTTGCAATATTTGAGATGCGTACAGGTGTGTGTAGGTTTTTTGTTTGGTTATTTGTGAAATGCCACTTTAAAATGGCAGGGGACACCCTCGCTCCGTTCTCCTCACGAGCACGCGCATACCTACGCGTACACGCACCAGGCAACTGTCACGTAGCAAAGAGTTGTGCAAATGAATGCACTGGCAAAATGTTTAGTCTAACCTTCATAGTGTTGAGTCATTTTTTGGGAAGACTTTTGCCCTTTTCTTTTAAGACTTAAAATACTTCTAACGTGTTTGTCTAGTTTATTCTGTAGGAAAATACACGTACTGTGTTGAGTGGACGATACTTTTTATTTTTACAACGTATTTTTTCATCTTGAAAGTTTTTGTAGATGAACTTACTGTTTTATGTAACAGGAGGAATCACGTTCTTTGTTTGGGCTTTATTTGGTGCTCTTTTATTTTTATTTTTTTTCCTGTTTCTAACGATAGCTTGGGATTTTGGTGGGGTTTTCTTGTTGTTGTCTTCTTGAGCAGGGATGTGGAAGATGCCTTCCTGTTTTTAAACTCAAAATAATGGAGTCTGTTTAAGAGAGCACTGCCAAAGGGCAAAAAAAAAAAAAAAAAAAAAAAAAAAAAAGAGGCAGAAGAGGCAGTGGGATTTAGTCTGGGATAGCTACTGGTCTTCCTTGTTCCTCTGCTAAAAGAAGCTGGAGGGTGACCAAGAACTTCACAGTTTTAAACTGACAAACAGTTTAAAAGCCCCTGGCTGTTTGAGGATACCGAGTAATTCTATTCCTATTAAAGACAAAGTACAGTGCTTGAATGAAGTAAGGAGGTACTGGGTTGATATTTTTGTTTTCTTCAAGAACAGTACAAGAACAGTCCAGCAGTAGAGAACTGGCGTTGTGCAAGACACATTTGTACACGGCTTTGCACGTGTGTACACTTGGATATGCTTAATATACACGGGGATACATGCACATGCAATTTGGACACAAGAATAAATTCTAGTCCAAACTTGGTAGCATTCAGATACATTCACATACATAATATCTGGCACGTGCTTTATAAGCAGTTTATTTTTCATTCGAAATAAACAGTACATCAGCTGAGGTTGGCTTATTCTGTTTTAAGAGGTTTAGTTTCAGCTCAGTTGGTGCTGGGTTTTGATAGAGAAGATTGAGGCCACCTCAGATAACTGGCCAGCGCTCAGAGTACTTAGTACTGTAAAGAGCAAACACAGATCTGGTTATACACATTTATTAGAAGGAAAGTAAGAAAAAAAAAGGGACTGATTTATGGGCTTCGCCTGTTAGTACAGCTCTGAGGAGCAGTGCAAGTGCTCCATCAAACTCTGCCCACAGGGTGATTCAGACTTCATGGACCCTGACCTCGTGTGACAGTGCGACACGCCTGATCTATGACTCTTCCTTTCTGGAGTTCTTCCCTCAACAAAAAGTTTCTGTTCCCTTGAATGTGAATTCATGAACTTTGCCTTTGACTGTTCTCTCCTTGTGCTTCACGCTGTTTAAGGCCAAAGATAAGATGCACCACGTTTTCAGAAGATCTCTTGTGCCAAGTCTGGAGAATTTCTGAAGTCTTTATGTGTTTGCTGTCCGTTCCTTGCTCAGGGGTGCTGGTTTATATATGTAATCTTCAATCTGACTCCTGCAACTCAGTGGCAGGCATACCTCAATTCCTGAAATTCCCAAATACATCTGTCTTATCCTTTAAGGATTGTCTTACTCATTACATGGATGACTGCTTTTGGAGAAACCGTAGCAACGTGAGGTTTGTAGGGTCACCAGATTCAATTTAAAGACCAGTTTAAAGGTAAGAGAGAAAGCCCCTTAAGAACAGGAAAGAATAATGCTGAACTCTTGATTGTAAAGTTTTGAAGTGCGAAAGAAGAAAATCAGACATTACTCTGGAAGTGCCCCCATCAAGATCAGCAAGTCAAAGGAAGGCAGAGGGCTTCCCAGTCACTGTTTGTGGCCTTTCAGAGCAGGGCCAAGTGTGTTGGTCTGGAGGAAGGATGCGAAACTCAGCTCCTTCCTTCCTTTCTTTGGCCCATTCTGACAGCTGCTCCTTGAGACCCCCACACTTCCCTTTTCCATAGTGGATTCCCTTCCCCTCTCTTTTTTTCTTTTGTTTCTATTTTTAACCTGCCTTGTACAGCCTCACGCTGGGAGCTGGTGCTGCGCCCGCAGTCCCGCGGTGCTGGCACGTTCTCTCCCATTTAAATGACTCTCAGGCTGGTCACAACCTTTTCATCCTCCACCAGACCCTGAGCCTGGTGGGGAAGGAGCTCAGAGTTTGGATTGCTGCTTGCAGGATGTGTACCTGCCCTCAGCTGTTGAGACCCCACACCCATCAGACTCTAGAGAGCTGCGAAAAGGAGTTACCCTCCTGAACAAGGATGCAGGGTGGACTCTCTAATCCCCCTACAATCTCCATCTTATAGTCTAATGCTAAAGAAAAAATGTTTTAGAATTCAGTCCCAGGGTCTAAAGCGAATAATTACATGTCTTGACAAAGAGTCAAGCTTCTGTCTTAGTTCCCTCTTCCCAGAAGTAAGACCTGTTCCTCTACAGCTGTTGCCAATGCTTCCTTTCATTCATTTTTTGGATAGAAGGATTTTTCCAACAGTAATTCCCAAATAGATTCATCTGACTGTAAAGAGAGTCTGTTCTGCTTGTCTCTTCATTCCTACTTTTTCTTCTTTCCCCATATCCCTTAAAAAAAAAAAAAAAGTCAATATCCAAAATGAAGTATTTGTTACCTGGTGATCTTTTGGGAAGAAGCTTCACAGTGTATTTTTTTGCCTCCATTTATTGGCACAACTATAATAAGACCTCACACCACATTTCTACAGTAAGGCCAAGACAGGCTGCACCAAGGAAGAGGTCTTTTCTGATTTCCTTCTGGGAGCTGGTAGAAATAGCAAATGCAGTTTGGACATCTCTTCCGTGAATCCATGTCTCCTGTGAGGGTTGTTCTCACCACGTACCTAAACCAGTGCTAACTCCATACATAAAACAGTCACCCCTTTATACCACGGTGAGTGCAGAATTGCTTTCTCAGTCACAGAGAGAAATAGGCTCTTTGCAGAGAGATCTGTAGCACAGGCATGTACCTAATTACCACATTAGATCAGTTATAGTGCCTTTTTTACTAAGTAGCTAGTACTTCCATACTCCTTTCCATACTGTGGGTAACTCAAAAGTACAAAGGGACAACCTTTTACTTGTCTAAGTTGGAAACAGCTTTATAGAGACACATGAAATGTATTGGACCTCAATTAGCCCTACAATAGCAATAGTCTCTCACAAACACCCTCTAAAAATAGTCATGTAGCTACACTGACTAAGCTTTGCAATAAGAATTACCAGTCTCAACGGTGAGTGTTCAGGGAGGTGCTGGTCTTTGTCCATGTCAACTGTTAACAATGACTTGCTTCAGTCTTATCTATTGCTATCAGTTACAGGCTTGCCTCCATGTAGCAGGATTCATGGGGTGAGGGATGAGTAGGCGTGGGGGATTTATATCCATGAGTCACCCAGAGCTGGACCGTCCCCATCACCAGTAGCAACTGGCTGAGGACCAACTGCCTTGTTCTCTAAGCCCTTGTCTATCGTGCCTTTGGGGAATCCATCCTGCAGGGATTCTTCTGGGCTCTGTGCTTCTCTGTGGCTCCCCGAACAGCTCCTGTCTGCTGTCTTGATCACAGTTCTATATACGTGGTGCTCTCTGTTCCAACCTTTCAATGGTGCTTTTGTAAGATGCTGGATAACTGGTTTCAGCGTGCTTTCTGCAAGCTGCTGTGAAGCTGTGATGGAACATGCTCTCTGCTATTGTCTGCTTCCCAGAAGTTAGCGTTGGCTGTGCTACTCTGACTTTATAAAAGGCTGGCAGTGCTGCCCTGTCTGTTGTTATCTCACACACAAGCAGAATGAAGTCATCACACGTAACAAGCCTGGGTTGGGCTTACAGGAGTTTGAAAGCCATTCAGGCCAAGTGCCTTGGCTTGAAAGCAGTTAAGAGACACGACTCTCATCTGTGCCGTGTGGGACTGGAAACATCACAGAGCCCAGCTCAAGGACTTTTTTCTGTCTCCTATTGTGCATATACATTTGTTTGCAATAGGACTAAGAAAGCTGCTTCTGCAACAAACATTTTAATTTGGGCCACGCTGTTAGGCAAATTACCAGGTTTTTTTTTTTTAGAGGAGTATTATTTATTTAGGTTGGAACGTGCCTGAATAAGGTTGTTATGTGCCTCACGGGTAACTTGGTAAGTTTAGTCTACTGCAAAATGCAGAAAGGTGCTCAGCCTGACAGATGCTCCCGTGGTGGTTTGCTGAAGACTTTTGAGGGCAGGTCTCTTCCTGGGAGCAAGGAGCATAATTGCTGTTAATACCATCTCATAACCTGGTGCTGATGTTGGTTTGTAGGATCTCTTCTGGGATGGTCATGCCTGAAGATATTGCCTGAGCAGATCTCAGCCTAAATAAAAAATAATTTAAAAAAAAAAAAAAATTATATCCTTGGCTAGCAAGCAATGTATGTTGAGGATTATGCTAAAGATAAATGCTATGGGTGGAACACCACCAAGATAAAAACACAGAATTCCCTTTTTATAAGGATGGAGAAGACCCTTTGGTTGGGTCAGTATGAAAGATCCCAGGCTTACGAAAAGTATTAAACAACAAAAGTATTAAATTAATTACCTGGTGATTTTCCAGGAGCACGTGAGGGTATCCCACACTCGACACTGTTCTTTTCCCGTGGACAGCTGAAAGATGAAAGCTTATTTGTAATACAAGGTTCCAATGGATTTATTGAGAAAACTTGTAAGCCAAAGGTCAGCAAGAATGTCTACACAATATAGATATTTTTAAGCTAACTCTAAATGATCCCTCTCGTGTGTTGTGAGCAGAATCACTAGAACAATTTAACGCTCTACCTGGTTTGACCTGCTCACACAGCTAACTCCAGCACCCCAATTTCCATAGCGACTTTGCGGATTATTTTTCTATTACCTACCTACCCACTGGTCTGTGCCCAGTCTATAGAGAACACACTGCTTTTACAGGCTGTGAGGTTTTGTTTCTAGACGTCTTCAGTTTCAAACCGGCCACTACAAACATGACAGCGAAGTGCCTAAAACCAGAAGATGTTTCTGTAAAGGTGAAGATGCTCACTGTTGCTGCACAGCAGCTTGTCTGCTGCGTGGTACTCTCTTGCCATATGCATTCCTAACTAGTAGCTTTCGTTCATGATGTCAGTTATTGTTGCAATAGCACGATCTGACAAGGTTTCTGTCCCTGCAAATTCAGTGTTTAATTTTAACGAGCTTATGTTTGTTACAGAAAACAGACAATAAGGTTCTTTGTTCAGTTTAGAGGGTAGCTATGTTATTTCTTTCAGTTTCTGATAATGCAACGGTCTGCTTAGATGATTTGCAACGTTTATAATATCACTTGCCTTCAACGTGCTTAATTTATTTTGGATTGCCTCCCTTCCACTACAAGACAATGTTACCAACTTTTGTCATTTGAATCTTGTAAGATTAGGGAGGGGATTGTAAACCTTACAAATCTTATTCCTTAAAAAAAAAAAAGACAGTGGTGGTGATGTTTCGACTTCCTAATGTCTGCGAAGAGACTTTTTGGACCACCCTCTTATTTATAGTACTGCTCCTCCTCCCTATGTTCAGATGTCACCATCTGAGTGACTTCACCACTTGCCCTCAATGAATTACAGCAGCTGTCCAGAGAGCACAGAAACTGCATCAGGTAACACTTCTGAATGGGACCTTTCTAGTGTACCTGTGAGATTTGAGAGCCTGGACTTGAGTCAGATGTTTTGGGGAAATCACATCCTGTCTCGCAGACTTCTGTGGAGGTCTTCACTTTCTTTCAAGGCAAGAAGTTCTGCAGCTTGCGAGCACTCAACTGACACGGAAGGACGTGTGTAAGAGGAGAACTGGTGCAATGTTTGTATGTGTTAGTGAAAAAACACCTAAGAGCACAAGAACCAGTCTTAGAACATCCTACCAGCAGACGTGTCTTTGAATGAGCATCTGGATCACTCTGGTGGCTCCTGAGCTTGCACGTGTTACCGCCTTCATGATTTCCAGTGGGGCCTGGCTCTGTGGCCATGACTACTTCGGAATGGCCCTTTGCTTCACAGTCCTGACCTCTTTAGCTTAAGAAGTGGGGATGTGAGCTGCTTCTCCTCAGCCTGACTAGTCTTTCTAGATGAAACTGCTCAAATTGCCCACCTGCAAATGCAGGAAAGAGCATTTACTGTTGGGGCAAGACAGGTACAGCCTGCTGCAGCAGCCAGGAAGAGAGAGGTAAAAGGAAAAATAGCTACATTTCATTTGAACTTCACCCCTGTCACAGTCTACTCATTCAGAAGGATTTTTCCAGTAGAAGCGCTTACAGCTAATGGACAAGTTGCTGAGACATTGCCTGAGCAGATCTCACAGGAGATGGATGGAACTGTTTACTCTTCTCAGTATTCCCTGTACCCAAAAAGGCAGGGGCAAGTCCTCTCTGCCTCACAGTGATACGGTTTGCTGATCTTTTTTCCAAGCCTCCATATCAACAGAAACAAAATTAATAAATAAATTCTAAATAAATGGGTTTGTTCTATCATAAACCCCAAAACGTAGATGCACTAATGTGAGTACCACGTGCAGAGATCTGGACTTGTACAGATCATTTTTAGGGGGAAAAAAAAATCAAAACAACAATCAAATAGACAATAAAACCCGCTCAACAACGGGATTATTTTATTTAAATAGAATTATTTGCACGAGACAAGGATGCAGGACTGGACCCTAAGACACAGCGTAGAAGAAGTTTGATTTGGTGCTAGGTACTTTCGTTTCTATTTTCGTTGAAGTACATTTTCTTTCTTTTATGTTAGTGAATTTATATGACTTCCATAGGAACAACAAAAATTAGCTGGTATATGGATAATTATCTCTAATAGCTACTGTTAAGATCATGCCTCAGTAGGAGTCATTCATTGTTATAGAAGCTTTAGCATAAAATTGCTTTATATATGAAACGTTGCATACTTAGACCATAGTGGGTAAATATTTGTAATTACAGCCACTTTCCTTTATTCAATCCATTGTTTTATAATGGAAAAAAAAAAACAAACAAAAAGTATTTATTACTGGAATGGTTTTCCAGCAATGTGCTCTTACATAAGGTGGCACTAGCTGAGGCTTGTTTGATATGTGATGGCACCAAATTATTTAGCTTGCTACCTGTTGGAAATCAATATGGTTTAATTAACACCCCTGCAGACAGTGAGATACTCTAGTTTTTGCAAAAATGTATGTTCCATAAATTGTAGCTTGCCTGTAATTGCAGGGATTATCCTACTGGTAGAGCAGCACAGATCCAACCCTAAGTTTCATTTTGTAAATTGATAAACGTCACGAAATTCCTCTCCACGTTTTGTAGTAGTATACACCAGTTGATGTAATTTAGTCATGCCATTATTCCAGTCTTCATTGGATGTTTCCAGCCAATTCAGCTTCTGGCTGCTGAAAGCACAGTAGGTAATTATGCTTATTTACTGTAAATGTAGACAAGTTTTATGTAAATATTTGGGGGGGGGGAATGCTACACAAACATATGAGGCAGTTACCTAAAAGTAAGAACATAGGTCAATAATATAAAACACAGGTTTTATTTATGTACAGTAGTATCCTAATATTTACTTGTTTATATGCAGAAAAAGTCTTAAGATTCTGTACTGTATTCTCTAAAAGCTTTTAAAAGAGTCTCTGATGTCTTCTCTGGTTAAAATATATTTGCAAATAACTTGAATTTATCAGAAATCCATGTAAATTATGTCAAATGGGAGACAGGTTACATTGCAATGAGGGGAGTTTAATTCAAAAATCCTGGCACTCATTGGATCAAATTCTACTTATAAATTCAATAGCCAGACAGAATAAACCACAGCAAATAAGCTTTGTCGTTTGGTTTGTTTGTTTGTTTAACTTGTGCCCTTTTTCTTGTTTTCTTAACAAATATTTTATTATTCAGTCCTTGTAGTCATTTCCTCCTGCAGGTCCTAAAACGTGCTTTATTTGATGGAATTTTGTTTGTTCCCAGCATTTTGTGCTGATTTCATTATCTGACAAGAGCTATTAAGTCGTTTTTGTATTACCTAGCACCTTACTCCTCCCAACGCCAGCATCCTCGGCAGGTTCAAGCATGCACACAACAGCAGCGATTTTAAGTTGTCTCTCTAGACCAAAGCAGGAACTGCCATGAATATAGTGTCACTATGCTCTTTAATACAAGTAAGAATGATGGATTTGAGCCTTTGAAAGTTGTGCAGCTTTCAGCATTTTTAAAGGGCTGCAATTACCAGCCTTATGGATTATCTTCTGAATTTGCCATGGCACCAGATTCCTTTTTCTTTGCTAAAGATGCTCTCTAGGTAATGTTCCCCAGCCATATGCACACTGTTCTGTCAATGGCAAGACTTGATTTCTGTAGAAATACTTGGAGGACATCCTGAAGCATTTCAGAGTTAGGACCACAGCTGAATGTGTAACACACATTCTGCATCTAAGTCTAACACAAGGAAAAGTGATCTTTTAAGCATGCCACTGGAGCAAAGCTTCTTTGTACGCTAGAGCATGAGGCTGAAGTGGTACCCAGCCTGCTGGGACTTGTGTTCTCCATGACTTGCCACATTCTCCTCATTATCTTTAATTAAAGATAAGAGAAAAGCAGCTTTACCCATTTAATACCAAGTGGTTACTGATGAACGGGTTCCTGGAAGATTCATAGTGCAGCCATGGATTAGTTATGCCGAGCAAGGAGGCTGAAAAAATGAGATTGGAGCAGGCAAATAGTATCTGTTCACTCTCCAGGTGATAGCTCTTTAATGTTTAATCTAGGTAAGTATATTTTAACACTCAAAGATTATAGGTCAAAGAAGGGCCTATTTGACCTATAATCTTTAATAAGGAAAATGTAAAATAAGGAAAGAAGGAATTAATAAATAATTAATGAGGAATTTTTAATGTGAAGAATCATTCAGAATCTGATAGTTTAAAAGATCACGATTTACTCCACATTTGTTCATGGACCAAGAAGCTGCAAAATACGTAGATTGATACAAATTTTTTTCATGAAGCAGCTGCTGAATATTACCCAACATGGGCCATTCTTCTGAAAAACGCGTGTATTATTATCCAGAGAACGGTATCACAGATATTTATTCTTTTTTTTCATTCTTGATTCCAAACAGTTGCCATCAGCCCTAAAAACATTCTATTACAACAGCCAGCTTCAGGTTTGAGGCCAACCACGCAGATCTATTAATGTGGCTGGTGGAAACACTGAACAATTTGCCTGGATTCTGGCTGATTGTGTAGCTGCACGCATGCACTTGGGAATAGAAAATAGGAGCATCTTTGTTCTCCACTGATCTTTGACACGACTTCAAAGTAGAGGTTTAACCCAAGGGGAGCTTGGAATGCAATGGGGAGTATACTGCAGTGACACCTGGTGTTTAAAACAGAATTATTCCCTGTGAAGTGTGACTGTCGATTTGCTTTTAATTTGGTACCTATTCACTCAAAGGCTCACAGTTCACCCTGTGCTCATGGAGCAGAGCATTATGTTGAATTAGAAAGCACTGGAGCTAAAGAGGGGC
The DNA here is from genome assembly GCA_024605025.1 of Megaceryle maxima. Classification (NCBI taxonomy): domain Eukaryota; kingdom Metazoa; phylum Chordata; class Aves; order Coraciiformes; family Cerylidae; genus Megaceryle; species Megaceryle maxima. Next base: position 18,472 of record JANHGN010015422.1, on the reverse strand, counting down.
TTGATACTACTTAGTAGAAAATGTGCCTGACAGATTTGTTTCAAAAGGCCAAAACTGGGGTCTTTCACAAATGGCCGTCCTTCCCTGATGCAATATTTTAGCACTACTTCTTTTCAGGTGGTTATTACACAAATGTGATTGACCCTGCTGGAATTTCCATGCCGCCTTTGTAGAAAGACTGATGGGCAAGAACAGAGAGCTGCCAGCTCAGGAAGAAACAGGGGATCCCACATGCGTCGTGGTGCTAGGAAGCGTGGTAGAGCTACAAGACACTTCTGCATTAGTCCCTGCCTAAAGTGCTTATTGTAAGGGTTACAGTTTGCTACAAGTTGAAGAAAAATGAAGGAAGATCTGGTAGCAATCTGTACATTTGGACTGCTGGGCAATATATTATGTAAAAGTGTTTTTCGTGACCTGTTTTGAGAAACACGTACATGCTGCCCGTTTATGAAGATAATCCTTGAAACCTGGCAAGGACAAGACTCGACTCTTACTGGCAAAGGCCCCCTGTCCCAGCTTCCACCTTCTATATGCTTTCTTTTCATGTGTGAGTTTTGCCAGGAGCTCCTTATTTTTGCCGATTTCATCTTTAATTGCTTGATGAGGTGTGGGGGTATTTTCCCCACAGAAACTGTCTCGAGTGAGTTTTGAGCATTAAAAAAATAGTAAGAAACCGTATGTGAAGGTATTTGTAAATCTGGTATTTCTTTCCCTCCAGATTTTGCAGCCTAGGTAAACACCTGAAGGTTTGGTACAAGGTTGAAAAATGTTGATTGCCACATGCCTGTGACATGTCTGTAGGTGACACTACAGAGCCTGCTAAGTGGGAAGATAAGATGGCCTTTGTAATCTGCAGCTAAAATTCTCATTGGGCAGGTAAGTGCAAAGAAATGAGTGGAAGTAAAGTTCATTGTAATAGGATCTTTATGATAATCTAGACAGGGAGTTTATTTTTTTCCTGTGGCTTCCAGATCCTCGCTAGGTCCTCCTGGGTTCACCTGCAGTGCTCTCCTATACATGGGGTGTCTAGAGAGCCTCCTGACTCAGACACAGCCTGGTTTTGCAGCCTGTATTAGCAGGACCTCCAGTCAGCCCTTGGCATGATTTGCTCTGAATCCACCAGTGGTCTCCAGAGGGTCCAGGACTTCAAATGCTCTTACTCCTGAGGGTGCTATCATCCCTGTTACGGAGGCTGTGTGGCTGCCACGTAGCTTTCCTCATGCACTAGAAAGGTACCTTGGCTGCTTAATTCATTAATTGCACTCCCATGTTGGGACTGGAATAAAAATTGTCATTAAGCTGCCAGTAATTCCTTAGCCCATTTCTGCACCCAATGAACAGATTCCGTGGCAAAAGGATGAGAAGAGGAGCAATTGCCCAGGGTCTGCGGTCTTGGATGGCTGTAGTGCACTTACTGTTTAAACAACATACATCCGCTTGTAATAACAGCCACTACTGAACCACTTCTGGTCCTGCCCATTTTATTGTGAGCAGTATTTGTGCTTCAAGGGATGTACGCTTCACTTCACCCAGCACAAAAGAAACCATGTGTCCCAGGGACAATTTTGGACTGGCATGGCCATCCAGGGAGACTGCCAAGACTTCTGTTCCTAATGGGAAGAAGGTAGGTACTGTAGGGTACAAGAAACTGTATTGTTTGTGCCTCCTAGGGTGGAAGAGCCAGGAGGGGAGGGAAAGTGATGGGAGACAGAATACGGTCAGGATTAGTTCTCATTTCTAAAATTCCAAAGCTGAATCTACGATGAAAAGTTCAGTCTCGGGTTCTGGCAGACATGCAGGGCAGCAAGCACCCTCCATACAGATGTCTCAGAGTTCTGGGAGGTTTTAGTGCACTTCTTGCACTTCCCATCTTGAGGTTTTTGGCAATACATTCTTATGTGAAATAATTATTGCCTGTGCATCCCAACTTTGAGTTTGGTTTAGGCAGTAACAAAGGCTTTTTTGGCAGTTGAGCTTAGACTAGAAGCTGAAAACAATGCTCAGTGTTTCTTAAAAACAAACAATGTTCTTACTGTTTGTTAAGGGTAGGGCTGGCTGGGGTTTTTTTGTTGTTTTCTGGTGCTATTTTGAGTTCTAGCATGTCTATTGTACATGGGCTGGAGCGCTCACTCTGCTTGTTTACAATTTCCCTTCTGTTGCCAGGCTTTTTTTCTATGAAGCATAATTTTCTAGGCAATGTACAAAACAAGCCACAGCATAAATAAACTGAGCATGTGTGAAGTGTTGGCTCAACACCCCTCAAAATCATCTCTAGCCCTCACGCCGTCACGAGAGCATGAAACGCTCATGACAAGTCAAAAGCACAGGGTGTACCTCCTTGGGTTTAACATTAACAGAATGTTTTAGTTGTGCAAATCTGGAATTGAAGAGATTTCTCTCATTTCAGTGTCTTTAGGATAGGCTGTGGTTGGTTAGGCAGATTTTCCTGTGGCTCTGCTGAGCTCCCCGCGGTCACAGCTGTTGTCTGTTGCTGCTGACATGACTGAGAACGCTGATTTCAGGGCTGGAGGAGAGAGACTTTTTGGTTGCAGTAGGTGGAAACTGGTTTTGTGGGAGCTAATAGGGGATGGAAGCACTTTGTACCACTGTGCTTTCATGTTCTCCACAAAAGGCCTACCTAGCTTGCTTGATGCACACCTGGCAGTGCCTTATGGTCATAAGATAAATCCAGTAGCTTGATGACTTTTTAATTAAACTTGCCTGGGAGAGTGTTAAGCAATGAAGTATCTCACTGTGATGTGGTCAAACACGGCTGTAGCACAGCATCTCCCCAGCCGCGTAATCCACCACACGCGTATCGGGCACGTCCACCGGCCCAGGCCTGCACGGTGCTCCCCTCACCAGACACCGCTTCTGCGGGGAAAAAAAGTTTTGAGAATCGTTGTCTGAAGGTTAAAAGGGAAAATGATGTTTCCCAGCCCCACAGAAGAGTTGGGATAATACAGGATGGGAAGACAAGAATCTCCCTGGGATAACAGCACACTACCAGTAAACCAGTTACTGGTTTTCTCCCACAACACATACCACAGGTGGTTCCCAGGAACTGAACATGGTAGTTTATGCAGATCGTGAGCTGCTTTTTTTTTCTAGCTGCTCCCTGCCTGCAGCCCTAAAGAATGGTTCTGCAAGTGGCACATGGATTCTTCACCATTAGCTCTGATGTGCTGCCAGGATTTGGGCTTCAAAGCACAGTGAAGTCAGTGCTTGTTAACTTAGTAAGCTGCACTGAAGAACTTTGTCTCCTTGCTTCAGAAAGACCCAAAGGAGACCAACTTCATGAAGTGGTTCACAATGTGCACATATGCCCAGGAGCAGAATGCTCCTGCTCCCCCCAGCCCCCCGCCACTGTAATACTCACCAGCAAGCACCATTCCTTGGCTAGGACCATCACTGGCTCCCCATTTTTCACTGCTAAAACAGCTCCTGAAAGGCCCTGTAATGAGCAAAGCCAATCTGCATACCAAGTACAGTGCCAAAGAGGGTCAAGCTGTGGCTGGACAAACCTACTGGCTAGGCTGTAAGGGAAGGGTGAGTTGCACCTGCTGCCAGCATTGCTGTTGTCTCATTGGGTTTGCCCATCATGTCACGTGCAGTTGCACATGCTGTAGTAGAAGTCACAGATCATTCCCATCTCTTCACCAACCACCCGCAGCTTAATCCTTCAGCCAGATGAGCCACTCAGCCACCGGTGAGCTGACAACCCAACCCAAGGCAAAGCAAACCTGGCAGTTAGTTAACTGCAAGTACTGCTAGCATGGCTAAAAGAAAACCCCAGCTAGGATATCACTGAGAGATCCATGTGGTCTGAGGGCATCATACAATCTGGTATCAGAAGAGCATGGCAGTGATTCTAAGCTGAACACTGGCAAGTCAGGAAATGTCTGAGGTTAAGGTTGTCTGTGCTTATTATTTGGAGAGCATGTGTATGGTCCAGCAAAGCTGAATCCACCGATACTGAAAAAACCAAGCACGTAAGGAAAAAATTGTCAATGAGAGGGCCACCCATGAACTGCTGAGTATCTTCAAGTTAGAAGAGTTTGGTCTAGAAGACGTCCTCAACCAGTCTAAAGGTGTCCTGGTAGCCTGTATGATCACCCAAGCCACCACAGAAAGGAAGAGCCCTGTTCTATCTACCAGTTGTTTAAAAGATGGTTAATTGCACATTGTCTGGTTTTCTGATGAGCTGGTGAAAAACTATGTCCAGAACCTCTGAGAAGTGGCAGTTGTAGTGCATCTTAGATTGCCTCAAGAAAGAGGTCGGCTGCACTGTGACACCCAACATTAAAAAGAATTAGGGCTGCTGCCAAAGGGATTTCCAAAACAGAGTATCTATGTGTGCTGGGTGGAATCCAGGCAAGATAAACTGAAAAGTTCATGGTCATCTCAAATTTTCTGAAAGAGAAAGAGAAAACACCAGCCCCTGAGGTGCTTCTTGAGGTGTCAGAGGCATTGTGTGTACTGCATGGCTGATCAGCCCATGTGCTGGATGCAGCTGACTTTGACCAGGAGATGTTTTGTTCAGCTCCAATTGGCATGGACTCTTTGGTGCATCTCTGCTCATGTTTAGTCCATTTACCTAACTGTAATTCTACTGCTCTCCCCAAAGGCATGCTGGAATTTACTTTCAATATGTACTTTTTCACTTTGCTAAAAGCCAAAGAGGAATTCTTTGCTTCTAGGGACAGGTGGAAGCTTTCCAGTGAACTGCTTGAGAAAGCCACCAGCTTGCCAACTGGCTTGCCAACTGGCTTACCAACCTGAGGATTTCAAAAGGGAAAGAGAAACGGATTCCTCCTCCTCCTTTTTCTTTACTACAAAGTCTTAAAAAAAAAAAAAGAAAATTCTAACCACAATGAGACTTCGGTCGTATCGCTGAGTCACTCTCCAGCTTTTCAGTTGTAAGAGCTACCTAACTAGCAGTGACATAGGAAAAGAACTTTATTTCTCTAGGTACCACTTGGTGTGGTTAAAGAATACAGTAAAACTGAGACTAATTGCTGTGAATTCTGGTGTGCTAGACCACGAGGTTGTCACTACAAAGCTGCCTGTGACATGCAGATTACGGGCGATTTTTTTTTTTTTTTTTTATTGTCATACTCAATTCTTCATTCAAATGAATACATTGTCAGAACCCTAATTATTCCTGTTAGAAATGCTGCAGCTTGTTAAAAAAGGGGCATAAAGTCTTCCTCTGTAAATTCTTGATGGCTGCATTACAATTCCAAGCCATTTGTGAAATACTTCATCGTTTAATTTACAGCCTGCTTCTCTCCATGTGGGCTCTGATTACAGGATCATCAATCATTATACAGTATTAGCCCTCTAATGACCATGCACTGGGTTGGTTTTTAGCTCTGGCCCCAAAATAATGCCGTTAGTTTCCTCCTCATTACCTTCTGTTCCTCATAACTGCTGACAGGCCAACTAGAATAGCTTGACTTTTATTCAATCATCTTGATCTTTTTCAGCAGTGGGAATTTTAGGAAGATTCAGTAACCATCCTTCTGGCTTCAACTAGTGCTACCAGGTTTTAAGGACAGGTTGCAAAATTCTTCAAGCAAATGTTCTGTGCATGCATTGGAAGCTGCTGCCCTGATTGTAACTCTAAATGGAATTCAGGTTTGATCAGAAAAATTTCAATAGGCTCAGCCTCTGTTGGTGCACATCTAATTGTAAAACTCATAGCTTAATTATCCTTTGAGGGAAAGAACACACAAAAATAGTATCTCTTGCTATTGCTGGTATCTTCAGGCCAGGTCAGTGTACCAGGATCAAGGTGGCTGGAGCATAATTGGAACTCAAGGACTAGCAAGAGCTGTATGGGTTTTTTTCACCTTGGATGGAAATGCTGACAGCTGAAAGATGTTTTAGCTACAATGTGACTTATGCTGGAAGCTGTGTAAATCTGTAAGGTGATGTGATTCCAGTGGAGCACAACCCCAAACACTGTGAAAACACTGGTTCTGGTAAGAAGAGCTGAAGGTGGCTACCTGAGTAGGAAAGACCAGGGTCATGCTGCAGGAAAATGTCTGAGTAAAAAATAAACCCCACATTTTTTAAACATTTTATAATGATATGTTTGTAAATCCCACTGAGCAAGATTTGCCCCATCCCCAGAAACATCTGAGGTCAGGCTGGATGGGAGGGCTCTGAGCATCCTGAGCCAGTTGCAGATTCATTGCAGGGGGAATTAGACTAGAGGACCTTTAAAGGTCCCTTCCAAGCCAAACCAGTCTATGATAAAATTGAGTATGTCCATCCCTGGGCAAGTAATGACACAGGGATGACCTCACATTGCTGGGTGGCAGTTCAAACACTGCCTTCAATAACACCTTGCCCTAGATTTACCAGCCCAAGGCTAGGGGTCTGTCCTACCCAACATCAAGAGTGGATGGGATCAAGGTGGAAGGGATCGGTGGCTCCCAGCTCAGACTGATTTGGCAGTACTGGGAGCAAAGGAAGCAACAGTAGCTCTCCCAGGCAGGTTGCTACCGGTCAACAAGTTCTTCCTGGCTTATTGCGGTGAGTGTAGCACTGATGTAGTTATCTTGCAAGGTTTTTATGCCACCACCTTTGGTTTTGTGCTGCTGATGTCAGAGTGAGTGTTAAGTCCAGAAGCGAATGACCTGACTGATCTGCTGGATTCCTCAGTGGGAAATTGCACCTCAGAGACAGTAGAGGTGGTTGGAATGCAGGTAAGATACTGAGTAGGACAGATCTTCAAAGACTTGCCTAGAAGAAGCCTCTGAAATGCTATGAATAATTTACAGCAGTTGCTGTGCAGGGATTTGAAGCACAACAACTAAATCCTGAACTGGGGGCAACTTCCCTGAAGAGAAAATACCATCAAGGTCTGTTTGGGGTTGGGTTTTTTTCAGCATTACTTAATACTTTCTATGTCTCTGGCCTATTTTATGTCTGTGTTGGTGGATGTGGATTTTCTGTGAACTAAGAGCTTGGAGCACTCTTGGTTTTATTCCTTTGAAAAAGTTGGTTTAGTAAATTTCTTTAGTTTAATAAGGACTTCACTGTGCCCATCCATTTACTGATGCCCAACCCAGCTTTGGAGATTAACCACTGCTCTCCTGGAGCAATTAAAAGAGAAGTCTACAGCTCGACCAGCCAGCCACACGGGCTTTGGAGGGCTGTTTTCTTCCAGAAATTTAACTGAGTATTTTTGAAGGGTTTATAATTTTCTGTCTCGTACATCAAGATAAAATAATGCTCCTTGTTTTAAGAAATGTTAGGAAGGCAAAAGAGGCTGATTACATTTCTCTGAGAAAATCTAAAATTTCTCATGCCAGCATCCTGCTTTATTTTCCAAGGTTGTGTTCAATGCATTAACGTGAGTAATGTGATAAACGTCAAGGTAAGATATTGTTTAGCCACACAGCATTTCTTACTAATGTGAATGAAAATAACCCCCAAATTGCAAATTCTCCTTCTTCAAAAAAGCTTAACTCCTGGATTTACTTCTCTATTACTGCCTAGTTCTATCACTGACCTAAATGAGCAGCATAAAGCCTTGTTGCCACGAGAGATTTCTCTAAATGAACACATTTTCATGATTTAGGGGAAGGTAATGGTGATGTCCTACTCCAGCTGGGGTAAGAGAAATACACCAGTGGAAGATCTTTTCATGCCTAGACCATTGTACCGTCACCAACCATTAGAAAAATCTTACCTGTGTGACTGTTTTGCAGTAAGTAGTATAAAATAGGCGTGAGTTTGCTAATAATTGTTTTATTTTTAAGCTATTCACTGAGCTCTGAGTACTCTTCTGTACTTTACCTGTAAAGTATTTTAAGTATTTACCTGTTAAGTATTTTTAAGTATTTCTACACTTTACCTGATAGGTATTTTAATTTCAGAAAATAATTATGTCTTAAAACTGGAGGCAAAAAGAACTTTAAAACCCAAATGTTCTAATGGTCTGAAGGTCCTGAGAAGACCAGGGACTACAAGTATAAAAGAAAGCTTCTGGACATGGCAACATACAATGTGGCTCATGACCTTAACTGAAAAAAATAGAAATTAGGATGATGGATGTCTCTAAAATTCCTCGATTTCACTGCATTTATTTTGTGATTACCTCACAAGAAAAAAACCAAACCAAACCAAAACCAACAAACCAAACAGCAACAACAACAAAAAAACCCAACCCAAACCTCATGTGTTTTTAATATCTCTCTCTCTGAGTAACTCAAAGTTGACATGTGTTTGGGTGCAGAAAGAAGATTATTTTGTTACGTTGCAGTGGAACTGAAAGAAACCTTTACTAAAAAAAAAATACCCAATACTGAACAGATCATTTGAAGATAAATGATCCCAGGTTAAAAAGCATAGCTGGCACAAATACTTCAGATTTAACAGCTAAATGAGGTCTGTATGTGCTTGTTACCTGCTGACAGGTGAAGGAGTGAATGGAGACATTGGCATGAGAAAATAAAAAAGGCTGCAGAACCGATGTCACCTAAGTTTGTACTGTTGTCTATTATCTAATTCTTGTGGTGAAGTGAGACATGTGGCCACATCAGGACATGTAACTGGGACCTCCCTACTTTAAAACCCCCAGCCTCCTCCTGCTCGATTGAAGAACAATTTCTGTTTGTCTTGACCTGGAAAAGAAAGATTTGTTTCTACTGCAAAGAGGGAGATAATACATAAGCATGTGCAATGTATTCACCCCAAATAAAATCAAAGTAGGGGCGGGGTGGGGGTGTTGTATACAAGGATTAAAACCATAAACAGATGTATTTATGTATCTCAAAGAAGCGATGTAAGAAGAAATAGAAGTTTGGAATTTAAACCCTTATGAATAGAATAGAGAATCAAACAGCAAGGGAAAGCAGAACTACTAAGGTATTAGCCATTCAAAGGCAAGAACATGCATGAAAATGACTACTAAATCCATTGTCACAAATGTCTTTGAGATCAGTGAAGCGGAGACATTTAGTGAGTTGGCATTGCTCAAAACCCACTAATCTCCACGAGCAGACTGAGATTCAAAGCAGACCAGAGAGCAACCCTTTGTTAATCATAATAAAGAATTTGCTGTATTCAAATGAAGTCACAGCAAAGTGGATGCGTGCCAGCGCAGCACCAATGTTCCAAGAGAAAGGCAAGCTAGGAAATTATAGACCCTTCATCTCAATGTCTGCAATTTGCAAAATAAAGGGTACAACCCAGGAGCAAGTTTGCAAAATGCATGTGCAAATGGACTATCATTTCCTAAATCGAGCTGTGAAAAAAACTAGCAGGGATAGACGATGTCTGTTAACTAATCTTTCTGAAAGAACTGTGCTGCGCTTCAGTTATTAAACTTGAAATCCTCAAAATGTGACAGGCTGCTCACCTAATGCTCTGTGGCACAAGTTAATTCTCTTCTCAAATCAGTTTTCTGAGTTCATGTTACTAGAGGAAAATGGTCCCAAGCCTCCTAAATTTGGCCTTTGCAGGCTGCTGAACTTGTCAGCAGCATGGGGAGCAATGTGACCATAGAAATAAAGACACAGAAAGAAAATGATCCAAATTTTTAACAAGTGCTGTATCAGGGACAGTCAAGGCACTTACCTGTGTCATGCATAATAAGAATCATAGAATGGCTTGAGTTGGAAGGGACCTTAAAGATCATCCAGTTCCAACCCCCCTGTGACCAGGTGGCTCAAAGCCTCATGGTCTGAATTATCCTAAATTATGCCCAGCCTCTTTCACGAGGGTGTAATGTCAGTCTGATTACCTACTTCTCTGTCCCAGTAAACTGCCTCTGAAGAAAAGTTGCACTCGAGGGAAAACTGTGCAAAAATAAGTATTAGCAACAAAATTCTTGGTTTCATCAACAACTCAGCTATCAATCGCTGCCCCAGGGCTATGCTCTCATTCCTACTACTTGACCCCCCTCACCCCAATTTCCCTGCCTTTCCCCTGTGACTAAAGCCATCCTCCGCCGTTCCTGTTGCTCCTTCTCTACGGCCGTCGGGTTTCCCCTGAGCTGCTTTGCTGGTGTCTGCTTTGAGACTGTCTTTAGCTAAGTGACATGTTCCAAAAGACTAAGACAAGGCAGTAGATGCTTCATTAAATCGCAGCTCAAGTGAAACTCATGATCTTGCCATCTACACCAAACCTGTGCATTGTGTTAGCACCTTTCCTCTGAGTATCTGGAATAGCGAGAATTGCTCCTCCGGGAGCACTCGGGTTGGCTTCTCCCCGTGTTCCCTTCTTCCCTGCTGCTCCATTTCACCCATGACAAACCCTGGAGTAGCAGTTCATTCCTGTTTAAGAAGAAATCAAATGTTTATACGCAAACAAGTTCCTTCTATAAACACTGGGAAAGAACCCTTTGTATTTAGTAACACTTTCAGTACCCACAAGGTTTTCTTTTCGCTTACACAAATCATAGCCTAAAATAGACACACCTCCACCAAAAGAAGCCGGAGAAGCAGCTCCAGTGTTTGTAAACAAACATTTAGAAACCAAAAGCTAATTAAAAGAACTTGGAAATTCAAGCCAGAACATTACAGTTGAAAAACAATCATAAGAAAAAGCCACTTCAAAGTTCTTTTTCAGTTTTACTACATTTCCCTCCTCAAAACAAAGCCAAAGCACCTAACCACCAGCCGGGGAAAGAAATCAGATTCAGTCTATGGAATTTGTCAAGAGTTTTTGCTGTTTCCTGAGGGGTTTGCTGCTGTTGAACTGAATTTACCACAGCAGTTGTTTGCAATCTTGACTGCATTCCATACCGAGTGTATTTTCCCCAAAACGTGTTTTAATATTCCACGCTCAGGTTTGTGCTTGGGTTGTGGCACGTGTAATGCTGGAGTGTACGTTGTCCCAACCTCATTCACGATGTAGGCTCTCAGATAATCAATTTAAACTCAACGGTGACAGGATGTGATTGAGCCATTTTATGTATTTGCTGCTGTTTACTTGTACCAAGTTTCCAAAGTTTTGTTTTGTTTACAAAGATCTTTGCTGGGTGTTTATTTATTTATTTATTTATTTTGGAAGGCATCTGGAGTCTTACACAACGCCCCTATTTCAGTAATGAGGGCTTTAAGATGCTTGTAACCAACTGTAAATCTTGCAGAAACCGAACCAAGGGAAACGGGAGGAGGCGGAAGGCACGGTGTGCGGAGGGAGGCCGGAACCAGCAGCAGAGCCCGGCCGCCCCTCCGCCACCGCGTAGGAGATACGCGGACAGTGACAATGGCGGGACAGCAGCCCAAGGGAGCCGGCAGCAGGTTCCCCCTGGGGAACGCGGGCGCCGTCGCCCCCGCCTTCCTCACAGCGCGGCGGGCACCGCCCCCGCCTCAGCACCCCCGTCCCCGTTGCTGCGCAACGAGCGCCCCGCCGGCGGCAGCTGGGCCGCGGCGCGGAGGGCGGGCGGCCCGGCTGGGCACAGCGGGCCCCGCTGACAGGGCCGCACATGTTTACGGGCCGCGCTCTGCCGGCAGGAGGAGAAATCTGAGGGAAAAGCTGAACAGGATCGCGGGCCGGAGCACGGAGCAAAGGCGGCGGGAGCTCGGCCGGCCCTCACCCGCCCGGGGGCCGCGCTGCGAGAGGCTGGAGGGCGGGGCTGCGTGGGGAGAGCGGCCTGTCGGCTCTCCCCGGGGCCTGTCGCTCCTGGAGGGGGGGAAAGTCCATTTGCCAAACGAGTGCGCTTTTTCTGTGCCTTTCCAGCTCCGCGAAGTTTTTTGTTAGGGTTTTTTTTTTCGTGGAGGAGAGCTGGGTGGGAGAGGCAGGAAGAGGTCAACCGGACAGGATTTCCCCGTGGAGAACGGGGCAGCTCGTTCCCGAAACGGGACAGAGGAGAAAAGCAGAACAGCCTAGAGCTGTCTTTCCCAGCTGTCTTCTTTTTTTTTTTTTTTTTTTTTTTTAAATGTTAAAGTAAAAATGAAACATAAAAACTATCGTTTTTTCTGTAGAGTCCAAAGGAGTTGACTGGAAGGAGCACCCCCAGAGCAACTTCCATCAGGGAGCTGCCCTGAAAACAAAACAAAACAAAACCCCACCAACTGAACATCTAAACATTACCTTTAATGAACCCTCTCCACTCACCAGGAAACAGGAACGTGTACAACACGGAGAATGGTTCCTACATCTCCAGATAGACCTGGCTTTCAGATGATTAATGATCTTTGATGAATGATCTCATCTTTGAGGTGTGGGTGATGCTCAAGTTGTTTGGCTCTCTAGTGTTTCCCTTAAATTTTTGGTCATAGTGGTATTTCCTTAAAGAGCCTGTAGGGTTAATGTCAGTGTGGTATGCAAACAAAAAAAACCACAGCGTGCCCTTTTCAGAGTGTTCATCTCCAACATGAAGAATTTATGCAAATAAAACTATGCTACCTTATGATAGGTCACAAGACGATAAAATTATACCCACTGCTTAATTTATTGGAGTAAATGTTTTTTATTGCTAGCCTTGACTGACAGCTACAGTCTTTTTTTTCTAGGTTCCAGAAGATTTACAATGGAGTTTCCACATAAAAAGTGAGACTGTAAGTACAGTTTTCTGTGGTCCTGTAATATTTATGTTTTCCTGGGTGCCTGATCTAATTTGTTCAGTTTGAAAAGAACAGCTGATTATTTTCTTTGTAATTGCTACCTCTGCAAATTCAGCCTTGACTCTTAAGAATCGAGCTGAATTCTTTGACACTTCACTGAGAGGATGTTGACACACCGATCTTGCAGTTTGCTTAATACGTGTTTAATCTAATTGACACGGGAAGGTCCACCTAAATTAAGACAAATCATGAATGCTCTTCTATTTCAATTGCATTTCAATTGTGTTTGAAATAGAGACTTATGTTTAGAAATTGTATTTCAATACGCTGGTTATTTCAATAATCACCTTTGCTTTTCCATATCCTTCCTTTAATTCCAGTGTCATTTTAGGGGTTGTTATTCACACACATTGCTGTTACCGTGCAGGAGCAACCACAAACAACTTTGCAACTCCCCCAGATAGGTTTTTTGTGTGTGTGTGTGTTTTAAAAAAACCCCTATGTATATATAGTAATTTCTATTATGTGTGCAAACATTTGCATTACAAAGACCTATGTTTTCTGTGTTTCTTCTCTCAGTGTAGACTGGTTGGTTTGGGTTTCTTTTTGTCCTGCGCTGCTTTTATTAAGAAAGAGTGTTTTCTCTCTGGTTTTTTTTAGCTTTGTATTCACTCTGGGCTAATTAAGTAGGAAGATGTTAGTATTACTGGTTTTCAAATCTATCCCTTTGTCTTCCTCAGACTAGAAAAAGGGGGAACTGTGATCTTTGTAGTAATAATAGCCCGAAACTCCCAGGAGCTGACCTCTTTTTCTGGGAAATGGCCTTTTAAGAGACATAAACATGTAAATTGCATGAAATTACTTCTCAGCAACACCAAAAGCTTTGGGGAGGGGGTTTAAATAAAGCCATGCAGTTCTGACTGATGGTCACTCTCTGATGGACCATCCAGAATTCCTTTCTGCACCAGTAAGGTGATTCAGAAGGAGTAAATGTTTCAGAGCAGTAACTGGAAAGAGTAATGCATGATGGCTGATGAATTCTGCCGCTTCATTCCAATGCACGGCTGGCAGTGGAACCTCCTTCAGGCAGAAGGCGTAGACTTGTCTGCAGGGTGGCACAACAGCCAGACGCAGAAGTGACCTGGTGCTCCCCACTCGGTTGATGAGTGGGGCAGAGGCATGTCACAGAAGTGACGATTTCGCTTACTGAGAAGGGGGTCGGAAGGTTGCCACCTCTCCTTTTGAGGCAGCAGCTGGTAGACAATTTTCTGCCTAATAGTGTCAATCATTCTCTTGTTCTTGAAGGTGCCTGACTGTCCTCCCAGCTGGAGTGAGAACGTCAATGATCACCATAAAGCAAAACAAATGCAAAGTTTACAGAGGGGGTGTGGAGAAGGCAGGTCCCCAAATAAAGAAGTTGGCAGGGGCTCAAATGCCTGTGATTATGAGCGCAGTGGAACACACACATGCTTCGTGCACATGCTGCTTTGAATACTAAAGCTCACACCGATACCTTTGTTGCACACTAAAAAGTGAAATGTGAACGACTACTTGAGCAGGTTATGTTTAAAAAAAAAAAAGACTGGTCGTTAAATGTGTGGAAAATTGAGGGTTTCTTTGCTCCCTGTTGCCCCTAGACTTTTTTTAACGGCAAGGAACTGAAGCATCAGTCTCGGAGGAGGGAAGGAGGAGCGGAGGGGATCTTGCCTCTAGTGGTAAAAAGCTGACATTCATGGAGATGAGGAAAAATATTCAGAAACTAAACAAAATAAATCTAGAAACATGTTCTCTCCTTGCAGGCAATCAGAAATAAAAAGAAGGAAAAACAGAAAAAAGCAGAGACAGCCAGGGCAGGATTCTGGGTGGTCCAGCAAAATGCAGGCTGCAGTGTGTCCACCTGGGCCTTCAAGGCAAGCTAAATGACTTCTACTGGTACTAAATGACCATAGTAGTGCTTGTTAACCCATGCTAGAGCTCCTTAGCCCAGACTTGTGCTTGTTAGCCCAGGCTAGTGCTTGTCACAGCTGGCAGCTGCATTGCAGACTGATCATCCCTGATGGAAGCAGTTCTGGGACCAGCAAGTGAGGTGGTCAGGCAAGACAGAGCAGGGCCTCCCTTGTCATTAGGGAAGCACCTTTGCTTTCTGAAGGACAAGGAACACTCCCCAGCGTGGTGTCAGGCAAGCTTTGCCTGCAGTCCCAACCACAGTAAAAAAGTAGCGGTGGCCAAATGGAACAAAATGCCACAGAGATCAGTAAATAATCATATTAAAAATGAGAGGAATACTTAGCTGGGAGATGAACTGTATACAATTTTGGGGGGGAAAAGTACGTGTCATAAGAAAACTCCACCAGGCATTAATTAGTATAGACTAGTTAAGGTGGTGCCAGAGGTATTTTTTTTTTTCTGTGGCTAGTGCACAGAACTGCCCGGTGGTTTTACTGCAAGAAGTTGGAGAAAAACTACTCAAGATGAACTGCAAAGCTGTCACCTTTACAGGTTGTTCTGAAAGAACTTCTGGAGGGAGGTCTGTGTGCTTAGATATGCTTAGTCGAATTGTCTCATAAGTCTTTAGAGGGAGAGACGTTTCTTGTTTGGAAATAGGAACTGATTGCTAAGGTTAGAGGCAAAGAAGCATCTAAAACGCTTCTGTGCTGGAGAGCTGTATACACAAAGGGAGTGTGAGTGGGCACATTAACTTTTAATAAGCTTGGAATTCATTGACATGTAAACAGTTATTATTACAGCCAGAGCCTGTACTTTCGTTAGAGGCATTTTATGCTGTAGTACAATCATGAGACATCTCTGTTTAGCTAAGTGATACCAGATCACCCTCTATATCACAGGAATTTACTCGATGTCAAGACGTGGCTATGGGCCAGAATTGTTCAGCAGTTCAGCCCAAGGGTGCTAAGACTGAGTTTCAGGGGGAAATGTTGATGGGTGATAGAGGGTTATGGCTTGTATTTGACTCTTGAATTTGTGAATGTAAAGATGCTGAAAAGGACTGTACCTAGGACTCCCTGCCTGTCCTTAGAAAACTTTCTCCATAATTTAACTCCCCTGGGAAGTGCTAAAAGGGCAATAGGAGTTCAGCTTCAGCTTAATTCATACTGCTAGTCAGACAGGCTGGAAGAAGTGGAGCAAACAGTCATTTCTATCTTTTGTTTGTATCAAATATTGTGAGAGAAGTTATTCTTACTGCAGCTCCAATCTGGCTTGCCTGAGACGTGCTGGAAATCTTGAACCAATCTGTTGTAGAGTTGTCAACACTGGCTTCTCATTGCATTTGATCACCCAGCAGGAGTAAAAGGCACTAGCAGCTCAGATTACTAATCAAAAGTCAGTCTTCTTCTCTAAACCCTTTCTCAGGGTAGCCCTGCCCAACAGCCCAGTCAACTCCCTCCTGACCCCAAAACTATTTTGCCACCAGAATTTAGTTACACTCCTCCTTAACTTTTCCAGGGCTCATCTGCTGTCCTGCTCTGCTTTGAGAGCTGAGGAGCCATGACCTGACAGAGTCCTGGAGGAGAAGAGGCAGCATCCTGGAGGATGGAGCAACCTCCTGCCGGCAGGCAGGCCTGGGATGCTTTATGTATCCCTATCCCAAACCAGAGAACCCAGCTGGTAATTCTTGAAACAATTGCTGAACTGACAACTAAAAGCCATCTGCCTTCATATTCACACACCAAAACCTTGGGGCGAGAGGTATCGAGTCAGTTGTACCTTACGCCGGGTGCCAGAGCCAACCTGACGGGAGGACTGAACACAGAGTTCAAGCAGAGGTTGAAGGAAGTTAACAGCCGGGCCCCTGCAAGCCCAACTATCCTTCGTCATCGCTGTTTTCTACGAGAGATCCTTTGGTCTCTGTTCTGTTACCTGCGGTGTTCATGCTCGCGGATGTAATCCCACTCAGTGATAACACGTTTGGTGCAGGTAATTTCCAAGTTTTGTTCTGATTTTGCTACAATTAAACCATACAGACTTTTGAAAAACTTAAGGAAGTCTCAACGTGTTTCCTGGCATGTGGCAGACAGGAATGGGACCTTCAGTAAGGTGATTATAGTTCAGATAACAGAGACCACTGCAGAAGATCACAGATTTAGGTGGTATTCAAATAATATGAAATATTTCAAATAATTTTAATACTAGGAGGTATTGGAATGATTCCATTTCCGTGCCTTTGAGGTAAAAGTATGAAGGAACTGAGAATACCATTTGAATTCACAGTGGAATTCATGTTTAGGACAAAACAAGCATAACTTTACAAATCTGACTTCTGAACATTCGGTGTAGGCATAAAGCCAGAAAGCATTTATCCTTTTTTCTTCCACCAATCTATCCTTTATGCAACATCAGCTTCATAAAACCATGCCTGCTACACTCAACCGGGTATCGAGAAGCTCAATACTCATGCAGTGGCAGGAAAAAAAGACAGGACATTTCATGGTGGCACGTACCAGCACCTTTGACTGCTGTCCTGCCGCGAGATGGGCAGCTGACACTGCGGGGCAGCTGGTCAAAGCCATGGTAAAACATCTGGAAACAGCACTTTTAGCTGGGTGGGGAAGACCCAATGTGTCAGAATTTGCCAGCGATTCCATTGTGGATATTGTCCAGAGATGCACAATCTCCGGAAACCTTCAAAGAACAAAAACCAACTGGTTTGTGGGGTTGGGTCGAGAAAATTGAAACACCTTCCATAGTTTGACATGCAAACATTATTCCTGTAAGAATTGGTACTGTATTATTTATCTATCTTTCTATGTGTATTTTGTGTTTTTTGTCATAGAAAGCACAGCATGCTCTATTCCAAAATGAATAGCTATCATTCTTAATGACAGGGACAAATTAACCTAGTGCTTATGGTGAAGCTTGGCCCCATGCTGATGTGTTACGTGTACATTTGGCCCGTTGGCATGTCTCTAAAGCAGAATGTGGGGAGAAAGGTACCAAATGCTGAGAAGGAATGATCCTAATGCACTTGTAAATGGGAAAGAATATATTTATGGCTGGAAAATAACGTGGCGATGCAGATTTAAAACTTATTTATAGAGGAAGAGGTTAGGAAAAGCACGTGACAAACTTAAGTGTAATTATCAGGGAGGCTTTAATAAATGGTATAGACACCTCTAACAAATATAAGTAGCAACTACAAAAACTTAGAACTCTGTTTGGAAAGTATTTTAATTTTTAAAACTTTTTCAGAAAGGTATTGTAAAGCTTAAAGTGCAGAAGTACTACAATTTAAACTGGAAATTATTTCCCTAACCAGCCTGGATAGTTTTCTCCTCAACAGGACGTGGATTACTCTGCATCAGTTTTTCATCTTCTCATTTTTTTCCCCCCCGAAGTTCCGGGTCTTTTCCCCATTTATGCGTTTTGGGGAGAGGTAAAATGATTTTATTTCACCCAGGCCCAGACATTTATCAGCCTGTGCCGCACGCCGAGGCCGCCGGGCACCGCCGATCCTCCCGCCGTTTAACAGACTGAAGGGCGGCGGGGAGCGGGAGGGGGGCGGTGGCAGGGACAGAGCGGTACCCCGCTCTCCGCGGCGTGCTGGGGCCGGTGCCGGGGCCGGTGCTGGTGCCGCTCCGCAGGTTGCGGCGGAGGCAGCGCGGCCCCGCCGCCACGCGCAGCGCCTGGCGGAGCCGCGGTCGGCGGGAATCCAGTCCGGGTTTTGGTGCCGGGGACCGGCGGCGGCGAGGAAGGGTGAGCGGGACCGGACCCCGCGCCGCACCCGATAGCCGGGCCGGGCCGGGCCGGGCCGGGCGGACAGGCCGGCGGCGGAGGGGGAGGAGGAGGAAGAAGAGGGCGGCGGGAGCAGGTGGGCGAGCGGCGGGGCGGCAGCGCCGGCACTGGGCCCGCCTCGCCGCGCCCGCGGGCCCCCATGGCCGCGGCGCGCTCGCCGCACACACCCACCGCCGCCCCCCGGTGAGCGC
>JANHGN010015420.1:0-32139 GCA_024605025.1 Megaceryle maxima | reverse complement strand
GGAAAAGGAAAAGGAAAAGGAAAAGGAAAAGGAAAAGGAAAAGGAAAAGGAAAAGGAAAAGGAAAAGGAAAAGGAAAGCCCAACACTGCCCTGCTCTTCTTCATCCCCAAATTTCCCCCAGGTGATTCCGCTTGGCTGCAGCTGGGTGCAAACCCAGAGAGGTGATGATGTGCCTTTACTTTAATGGATGTGGCCTTCCTGGAAGGAGCAGGGAGAGGTTAAACAGCCCCAGATGGATGTGGTTGCAGGGGGTATTTAGTAAGGGAGACAACGTGAGAGAGGATATGGCAGACAGGGCAAGACAGCGGTTCCTCCCTGCCCCCCAAGCACATGCCATTCCTGTTGCTGCTGTTGAATCGACTCAGCAAAACCCAGTGCACATGGTGAGATGCTACCCAAAGCATGTTGAGAAAATCCATCTCCAGACTAGCAACCCAAGAGTGAGGGTACAGTGGAGCTACCAAAGAAACCCCCCCCAGCCAGGTGCGCTGCTAGATAAATGGGGGGAAACCACGCTGCTTTCCCTCAGAGCATCACTGTGAGATGCAAATTGCCACTGGCTGGTAACTCTGCTGACGTCACAGACTCCTGAAGCTGAAAAGCAGCCACCTGGGTATTGAGCAGCTTTTGTGTTCTGGTAAAAAGACAACAAACTGCCGTCTCAGAGCACAGGGAAGGGAGCAGAGAGCCACGGAAGTGGCCAACTCCCTCTGACAGAGGCATCACAGCAGCTCCATGGAAGTCTTTCCTGCTCCTGCAAAAGGCTTCCAGCCCTGCACAGCACCCTAATGCTGAGCACTTTTGTAGGAAACTTGCCAACAGCTCATTTTCCCGCTCTTTTCATTATTTCCTTTATTTGAGTATGAAAGGGAAGGGGGGGGGATGATTTACACAGACTGGGAGAAAGTGACTGGGTTGGTTTCCTTCCAAAGACAGCTGAAGACAAAATCACCAAGAACAGGAAAAAGCCTCTGAGGGGTCTGGAAGAGTTGCCTTTCTCCCGTGTCCGAGGGAGGATGGGGCAGATGAAAGAGATTTTAACTCTCAGGAGAACTGAAGATGAGCTTCTGCTAGGACATCACTGCTTCAGAGGGGGCTTGTAGAGTCCATTGCTCCCAGGACATGAGACCTCTCCCGGCCAAACTGCAGTTTGGGTGCAAAACCAGGGTGAGACCCACACTGGAAAGATGGTAAGGAGGTTTTAAGCCCCTCAAAAGGTGAAGAAACCCCCGCAATTCATTCCAGTTCATCAGCTCCCCTCGGCCATTAGTTGGTGACTCATTTTCCCCATCTGAAAAAGAGAGTGATTACAAATCCTCCCCAGATACAAGCTCCCAGGTTAGTTTCTTCATCATTTAAAAATAAATATTTAATTTTTTTTTTTTTTTTTTTCTCTCCAGCTGCTGGGTGTTGGAAATGTCTCTTTGTTTTAGAAACAACAACAACAAAAAATTGGAATAAAATTTTCATTAGATGCAAAACAAGACTGTTCCAAACAAAGCGAGGGGCGTTTCAGCCTCCACTCCCGGCTGCTGGGAGGCTGCTGCAGTGCAACACTCCGGTGACCATCAGCTGGGACCAGAGGCCATGCTCTGCTTTGCAGAACTGCCAGATGAAGATCTCAGAAATACGGATTTCTGGTTTTGCAACTAGGGAGGCCAGGCTGGGTGCCAGGAGAGCCCTGGGAAGGCAGCAAACAGTGGCCAGCTTCAGTGCACCAGCTCTGCCCCTCGTGCACAATCCCATCTCTGGCTGCACCCTTGTCCCTGCCCTTCGTGGGCAGACGGCTGAGGAAGGACCTGGTTTTGTGGCCTGTCCTCCAATAAAAAAGGCAAATCTCAGTGCAGCCACCTCTCTTCAGCACTCTGCGTCACTTCACATCCTTGTGCTGCCAGGGATGGGTCACCACCATGGCAGCCTCATGACCAAACCCAATTCTCGCTAATATTCATCAAGCTTGAGGAGTGATAAAGAAATAAGTGATGTGTTGCCAGCGAGGATTTTGCTCAGCTCCCATCTCCCTCCCTGCAGGTCCAGCCTGTCTTTAAGCTCAAATCCATCCCACACACAAATTCTCCCCTCTCTGTTTCCCTTGCGCAGCTCTGTAGCTGGAAGGGTTTTGTTCCGTCTCTAATTGCTTCAGACCTCCTTCTCAGCCTGGAATAATCAGGGCTTTCTGGAGAGATGCTTCAGCTCAACTCTGGAAAATACCCAAGGCTACGCACACACGACTGCAAGGTCAAAAAACCAGAGGCATAAACCAGTTGCAGATCTGCGGGTGGGCAAACACCACCAACCCCAGCCAAAGCCCAAGCTGGAGTTTCCAAAATAGCCCCAGGGAAGCAGCATCCGTCCCACGTGCCTGGACCACGCATGGCACGTGCAGCCTTGCTGCCCCTCCCCCATTCTGGTCACCCGAGGCCAGAGGCACCAAACTGGCATTTTGGGGCTGAAACCTGGTGCAAACTTAAAGTAGCCTCCAGCTTGGAGCAGGTGCTGCGTGTGGGGGCTGTGGGTCCCCGAGGCAGACTGGGCTAGGGGGGTTAAGCAGGATTAGTGGAATGAGGTTGTGGGGAGATTAGTGAGGGGAACAAAATCATTGGGCACTGGTGATGCTGATCTGAGGTAGGCACAGGACCCTGGCACTAGCAGCTCCCTCCAAAAGAGGAGCCACCCCTTTCCACCCCCTCAAGCCAAGCTCTGACCTCAGGGGTCCTTCCCCTGAGGCCCGGGAAAGAGTCACCAGACAACCCAGTTCTTTCCAAAGAGCCTCAATTTTACACTTGGAGTGAAAGGATTGAAACATTTATGATCGAGCCCAGGCTAAAAGTTCCTGGGAATTGCCTGTGCAACCACATGGATTTGCTCCCTGGCTTAAAAAAACAAAACCCCAAAGACAACCCCCCCTCCCCATCCCAGCTTCCCACCCCCTCTCTTCCTCCCTTCTGCTCAGAAAAAGCCAGTTGCTCTCCAGCCATGGCCGCTGGTTTCAATTATCCCTGTGATTAACTTTCTTCGTCTTACAGGCAGCTCCTGCCAGGCACCCCATTTCCACCCCGTTGTGGATCTGGGGGTGGCGTGGCTGGGGAGGAGGGGGCAGAGCCACAGGGCACCCTGGGGTGCTGGTGGGGGGTACAGGGTGATACTCCAGCCCTGCTTGGTGATGGGGAGGACGAGTCTCTGGGCAGGCTGATGGGATGCTGAGCTGAGAGGATGCAGGCAGGAAAAACTAAAGGGGAAAGGGAGGAGGAAAAGGATGGAGGCTAAGACAAGTGATGAATGGAGTCGGGAAAGGTTTGGAAATGGGAGATTTGGGGAGAGAGAGAGAGCAGGGAAAAGAAGGGACCTGATGCTGAGCTTGCAAACCCCTGCCTGCTGGGAAAGAAGGAAGGTGTGAGTGTCACAGAGGGAACAAGAAGGGAGCAGCAGGTGATGCAGTTTATCTCCTTGCTCCTGCCCACATTTGGCTCTGAGCACCCAGCAGGTGCACCCACGGGTGCTGTCCCAGGGCATTGCGGTCTCCCCCACAACGGCTGTACCCAGTGCCCATGGGACCCCTGCTCCCACAGGACGCGGTGGGCTGTGAGTGGCTGTATCCAGCACAGCTCAGGACTGACGTCCTTCTCCATCCCTCCTTCACCATCTCCTGTCCATTCCACCAGCTCCAGGCCTTCCTGAGGACATTCTGACCCATCCATGATGAAGAGCTCTGCAAAGCCCAGAGATCGCAGGGAGTGCATCAGTCCCCAGAGTGGCGAGGTCACCTCCAGCCTGGGCCCTTCCTTGGAACGCCCACCCCTCTGCAGCAGTGAGAGAGGAGCAAGGAGGGACCATGACTCCCTTCATTGCCTTCCAGGACCCTCAGGGCAAGCCACAGGACCCCCCAACCCACTTCACCCCAGCCATAAATCCTGCCCGATTTCCAGCAGGCGCTAGAAGCTGATTTGATTCTAATTTCCTTCTCTTGACTCAAGATTGAGCCTTTAATCCCCTCCAGCAAGCAGTCCCTGACTGTACCCCCTCCTCCTTCTCCACTTTTCCTTCCCAGCCCCCCCACCGGCCTCCTGCCCAGGCCAGGCAGCAAGTGGGGCCAGCTGGGCTCCATCTCCAGCCCTGAGGGGCACCCCCCACCATCCCCATGGTTATATGACCCTTCCCCTGCTGCTCAGCCAAAGAGAGGGGGACGATGGCAGCTCAGATTGCTACAAAACCTGAGATGGGTCCTGGATTCACACCCCCTACCCCACGCCGGAGAAGGGCAGCATGGAGAAAACAAGGAGCAAGTCTCCCCTTTATTAAGGGGGGACAGAACATCTCTGGGCTGTTTAACCCAGGGGAGAGTGGTACGTGGAGCTGGGGAGCACCCCATGGTATGGAAACCTGCTGGGGGATTGTTACCTCTGTGCCTTTTTGGACAGAACAAGTGGCAAGAGGTTGAATCACAGCCGGGGGAATTCCAGCTGGATGATGGGACACACTGGGAGAAACCGGCTGCTGTGAGGCCATCGCTGTGGCTTTGCCAAGACCAGCCCGGCTGCCAGGAAGGGTGACGGGGCAGAGGAAAGCTGGTGACGGGAGAGAAAAATAGATGTTGGGAACATATGGAGTGTTTGACTTCGAACTCCGGGGACAGAAATGAAGCTCAAGGTGGGGGAGTAGCAGTGGCTGAATCCAGAGCTTGGGATTTTTGGGTCAAAACTGCAGATAATCAGCACAAAAGCAGGGGAGCCCGTCTTTCCTTTTACCACACCCCCTGCCCCCTCCATTCAGGTGTTACAGATCATGCTGGGTGGAAGCAGAGACATTCTGGACCCAAGGAGGGGTCTGCGAGGGGAGGAGGGTCACTGGCCTTTCCACACCTCCCTGCTGTAATCCCAGCCTGGGCTGTAATCACCCCTTTTGTCCCGATGAAAAGCGTGAAGGTTGGGTTACCCAATTACACCCACCTCGCCCTCTCCTTCCCTCTCCATTCTGCACCGGCTGCCCCTGCCGCCGGCTACGGTTACCCCACGGACAAAGGTGCTGGCGGCAGGAGGCTGGGTGTCCCCAAACGAGGACACAGCCCGGCCCACGGCGCTTTCATCTCCTCCCCGCTGGTGGCAGAGCAGAGATAACCCCTGCCCCGAGTAGACTGCAGGGTGAGATAAAATCAGAGCCAGAAGGGACACAAGGTTCAGCCCTTCGGCACCCGAAACCAGAGCGTTTCTCCGGTGCCTTCTGCCTCTCTGCAACAAAACCTGCTCCCTCCAATACAGCAAAGCCACAGCTATTCCCCTTCGCCTGGTCCTTGCACAGATTTTCCTGAGCTTCCCCAAGCCCCGCTGCCCCTTTGGAGGCAGGAGACAAAGTGGAAACCCCTTTGGTGTGTTTCCTCCATGGGCTTGGTGGCTGCGCCAAGCAGCTCAAACCCCAGTGATCCCAGCACGGGGAGGGCCCTGGGAAGCCAGGCTGCATCCCAGAGAGCTAGCTGCAGTGGTTAAATACAGGTTAATTCTGCTACTGTCATCTCCCCACCACCCAGTGCCCTTGAACACAGAGCTCAGCCTGTCCCTCCTGGTTCCCACAGCGCCTGGGAAGCTTCTCCTGAGTGCACACAAGACCAGAAGCGCTGCTCAGCCCTTGCACAGGCAGCCTGGGGCCAGTACTCTGCTCAGGAGGGATGAGAAGCATCCCTCAGCCACAACAGCACTTCTTGGCTTTCAGGCAAAGTTATTTCTTAATTCAGGAGGCTCAGAACAGGGGCTGGGGAGGGAAAAAAACCCACTGATCCAACCAAATGCTGCTCACTCTGACACCCCGAGCCTTGGCTCCCGTAGCGTTGCCTTTTCCTCCAAAGAAAAAACAATATTTGTTTGGGAAGAGGGAGCTGGAAAGCCGAGTGTTTCTGTGCTCTCCCCACCGGCCCCTTCGACGGCAGCAGACTGGGAAATGAGGCAGGTCCCTGTGTGGCCGTGGGCACCTCCAGTGCTCCATGCAAGGTGGGTTTTGGTGCTGCTGGTCTCAGACCAGTTGGGGAGGGGGGTCCTGCAGCATGGGATTAGTGCAAAGAAAGTGTTTCCCTCGAGGTACCTGTGCTTTGAATGAAGCCGGGGTATGGGGACAGGGCAGGGTCCAGCAGTGAGCGTTAGATGGTTGATTTTCATCCGAGCCCTGACGATCCACTGAAACGATGACTCTGTTCCCAAGAGAAACCTGCCCCTTCTTTGAAGTTACTGGAAGTCCCTTAAAATAAGGAGGCTTTTATGGGAATGATAATTGCTCTTCATTGCACCAAGAAGCAGTGGGGAGAAGGAATCAAAGGCAAAGAGCCTCCAGAGCATCTCTCCTGCAGGTAGGAGAAATATTGTATCTGGCTGTCCCTGCTGCTCCTGCCCACCCCGCTGATGCTTTGGTCACCTCTTGGGTTTCATTTGTGATGTTCCCAAAATAACTTTTCCTTTCTCATCAGGACAGGAAGCCGTAAGAAACAAATCAAAGTCCAAGTTTGCTCCAAATGCCGATTCCTCAGGCGTAGCTGGCCAGCTGAGGCTGTCAGTGTTTGGATAAGCAAGAACAGGAGAAAGGGCTTTTTAATTTCCTTGAAGCACAGCGAGTCGCCCAAAATTTGGCATCAATGCTCGCTCTGCGCTGCATTCACACGCTGCCTCCACCTCCCACCAGTTTCGATGTTGGTGAATTTGAAGCCTCACTTCAAATTTTTCATCGCAGGGACAGCTTCAGCAGCCACCACCCAAGATGCTGCCGTGACCCCCAGACCTCCTCACTCTCAGCCATGTCCCTGAAACTTTACCACATATATTTGCATCACCCCCATGTGTGGCACTGGCTCTTGTCTAGCAAGAACTCAAGGTAGAGCTTCCAAACCCCTCCCTAGCCTTTGGCCACTGGCTCCTCCATCCTGGCATAGCTGCTGACCTGTAAGCCAGACAAATCACTGAGTTTTGGCTCTGAAGTGCTGGCCGGGAGGATGATACCACCGAGGACCCAGTGTCCCCGAGGAACCCTGCCAGCTACCATGAGGCTCAGCCAACCCCACTCATACCCATGGTTCTGCCAGGGCTCTTGCCCTGCTCTCGCTGGCCAGCATGGACTGCTGGCAGGGATGGCTGGAGAGATGCTCAGCATCTGGCTCAGCCAAGGAGGTTTTTGGCCAGGCTGAAACCATGATGCTGCAGTTGTTGCAGTCCAGGGGCTGATGGCAGCTGTAGGTGCATCCTTATGCCCAATGCATGTGGCAAACCCTCATCCTCAGCCCCTGCCTGGATCCAAAGCACTTGCAACAGCAAAAACAAAACAAAACAAAACAAAAACAGGGCAAAATGCCCCATTTCTCCTGACAGAAGCTGGCACTTGGCTTAGACCATCTCCTACCTGAGGAAGAGAAGGGACCAGAGCAGAGTGGTGGTCATCAGAGACCAAATTACCCTCTGAAAGGATGACTTTGTTCCCAAGAGATGCTCCATCAAAGCCCCAGAGACGAGGAGGAAGGCGGAGAGCTTCATGCAGCACATCTGGATCAGAATGAGGACATCTGCCCAGAAGCCACTGTCTGCAAAACATCGAGCGTGCACTGAGGGAACCACAAACTCCCCTGCTCATGGGACAGCGTCTGATCCAGTGCAGAATTAAAACAAAATATTATCACAGGATTCCCAGGAAACACAACTTGTCGGGGAGGGAGGAGGAGAGGAGGGGATCCCCACGGCCACCGGCATGTCGGAAACATTCACTTGTCCCTTCCCTTTTACACGTCTTTTACATGCTTGTTAGTCAGTGGTTTTAATACATGTCTGACCTGCTCTGTCGTATTGTAAGACTTTATAGTTGGTGCAGCGGGAGCTGTTTAGTGCATTTAGTCAGGCCAGGGTGCAAGGAGAGCCTGGACCCCCTCTGTGTGCTCAGGAAAGCACCGCTGCTGCAAAAACACATGGGAGCATTTTGTTCCTTCATTGGATGACAAAAATGCATTAATAGATTATTATTATTAAGCTGGGGAATGACAAATAATCCACCTCTGAAGAATGCCCTAGTGAGAAACAGCTGCCTGACGTTTAGTTCTAGCAGATATTTCCGTGAGGACCAGCAGCTGGCTGGGACGGAGCAGTCTCGGGAGCCTCAGGGAGCAAAACAAGAGGAAAAAAAAAGTGTCTTATCAAGAAAATATTTCATCCATCAGGTGACTCAGTTTGCTCTTTTAACTAAATGAAAGATGCCCAAAATAGAAGACATTCAAAGGGTGTGCAGCAAGTAAATAGAAAAGGGGAGAAATCAGGTCAAATTGTGGTTTGCAGGCTGTGGGGAGGGCGGCAAGAGCTGCAACAAACCCCTGCAGAAATCTGGTCTGAGTTTCGTGCTCATAACAAAGCTGAAACCTCAACAAGTTTCACATGGATTTGTGTTTCTCCTGCAGTATGTTCTGCAGCCACAAAGGCAGGGACTTGAAAAATGACCTCAAACTTGTTATCTGAATTGAGAAATTTCTCCCTGGCCCCTCTGATTTATCCCATCGATGAACAGCTGAAGTATAAAGCTGGAGAGAGGTTAACACATGTGCACTGAACACACATGACACAACCTGCCCCCAGATGGAAATCCCTTCCAGACAGGTACAGAGCTCTGCTCTGATTTCCCCGTGTCAACTGCTGTGCTTCTCTTGCCTTAAAAAATGGCCCAAGTAACACAAAGCCCCCTCCCCAGACCCTATTTGAGCACCCGCGGGACCATGGCAGCACAGTGCTGTAGGAAGAGCTGCGGGATGTGATGGGGACCACGGGGACCACAATCCAGACCTGTTCACGCATTCCCAGTGCTTCCTCTTCTACTCAGCACTGAGAGGCAGTTCTGTGATTTTTGCTGCACGCTGGTTAATTAAAATATCTCTGGCTGCTTGGTGGACATGAGGATGCGGCAGCACCGTGTCCCTGGGGGGTCTTGCTGTCGCTTGCCAAGAAGGGGCGATGCTGGGACCGGGAAAGCGTTGGCTCTGCCTTAGCTGTGAGATGCATCTTGAAGGATCTCAGTGCTGGATGCCTCTGGGACCTGTGGGCATTTGGAGTTCAAGCTGTCACTTCAGCTTCCAGTCCTCGAACGGTTGGTGCCTCACAGGCGCTGACAGGGTGTGCTGCCAGCAGCATCCTCCATCCTGGCCAGGCAGCAGGAGCAGCCCCTCGATCGCAGCAGGATCAGCCTCCCCCCATCTGCGAGGAGGGGAAACAGATGGGAAGGATTTAGCCCCAGACACGGGGCTGCTCCAGGGCACAGGGGATGGAGAAGCCGGGAAGAAAATTGTGATGCTCTGGGGCTGCAGCAAAGCACCGGCCGGACATTTGTCTGTCCCTGACAGGCTTTCGGCACTGATCAAACACGACATCACCCCATGTGCTCTCCTGCTGGGCTGGATTTTCAGCTGAGCAAACCCCACCTTTTGCCAGCTCACACTTTTTCTCCAGAGCATGGAAGAGCCTGGGAACATCCCCCTCCCCACCACCTTCATGACACGCCCAAAACACACCAATCCCTGCAGCTCCCTTTGCTTTCCAGGCAAAGCCTCTGCCCCCAGACCCCAAGGGGCTGGGCTTTGGCATCTCCAACCTTCACCAAAAGAGCATCTTCAAGGTTAAATAGCAAAATGCAGCCTCATCCCCAGCATTGGGGATTATCCCAGGAAAATCCAACAGTAGGACCTCGTTCCAAAGATATCACTGCACTTGCAGAGCTCATGGAAGATTTTGCTTGGGGTTTTTTTTTTGAGTTTCCTCCCGTCTTTGCTGGCAGCAGCACCATGGGATGTGAATAACCAGCACCCTGTCACTTTGCACCATACCTGCCTCTCCAGGGGTTTCCTCAGGTCCTGCTCTCGCTGCTCCTGCCACCACCGACCACGAGCTCTCTTGGGATACTTGGGATGGGAGAAGGTTAATGCAGTTACTGCCACACTGCCCTAGAATGGAGGGGAAAGGAAACCAGCATTATTACCTCTAACTGAAGTGAACTCACAGACCTCTCCCTCACCCCTGGATGCAGCGAGATCTTCCCAAAGAAACCGCGAAGGTCATTTTTCCCCAAGAATACTCCTTTCACCTTCCAGCTGCCCCCCACCACTTCCCACATTCATTTAAAGCAATTTAAACTCTGACTACACCTGGTTCCTTCCCAGCAGCCCCAGATGGATGGATGGAGTCCTGGGGGGATGCAGGTGAAGGTGGTTGGGGTGGGAGGGTGGATGTGGATCCATTAACCATCACCGGGGTGTTGCAAGAAGGGTGCCAGAGCACACAATCCCTGGTATGGATTGCATGGATGGCACCCCGGGGGTGGTGGGTTTTGGCAACATACCCCTGTCTGGGTCTTGTGTGGGGCGTTGGACCATGGGAATCAGGGCTTGGGATGGTATTTTGTGGGGAAGACAAAGCTGTAAGTAGCTGGAAGGGCTTTTCTGCTTGGCTGGGATTTTTACTGGAAGATAAAGTCTATGAGGTTTTCTAAGGAAAAAAAAAAGCCCAACTGATGATGAAGACAAGACCATTCAGTTTTACTGCTCCATAAATCATCCCTTGGACCCCAGGCTCAGGGATCACGATAGGTAAATCATCACCTTTTCTCAAACAAAGTCCAGCACCGGCACAAGTGGGAATGGGAGGAAACGTTGTCCCAGTTTCCACCCCTGCTCCCCCCAGCACCCCCCTGGGAGGACATTTTAGATTTTCAGGGAAAGTCACTGTGTATACTTATAATTCCAGTTTTAACAGCTGACACTTCCCCTGCTTTCTGTCAGCTGCAAACTCTCCAGTTCCCAACAAAAGGAAGAAACAAATAAATAAAACTGCTACAAAAACAGCCACATTCTGAGAAGATTTGGGGTGAAATCAAAACCCAGCTTCCTGTTTACCAAAAAAAAACAAATGAGAAGGGGAACATTTTTGATGGCCTTTAAGCCAGTCCATCCTCCAATTCTGCCTTTGCACTGGTGACTGCGGGGCTTAGCTTTCCACCTCCTCTGGCCCCTCAAGAGAGAGAAACTCTGAAGCAAGGGGTGGAAAATGAGAGCTGGGGACAAGTTCTGCCATTCAGGGCTTGGGGAGGTGCTCGCTTCATGGGGCTTGCCTGCATTGTGTGCTCTTTGGAGGAGGTTGTGCTCCTCCCCCAGCCCCTTTCATCTGCTCCTGGGGACACCTCACCACAGGCTGGAAGACTGCAGGAATGGGACAGGGCTGCCATGACCACCTCCCCAGTTCAGCCCTCCAAGAAACAGCCACATAGCTGGAGAGCTATGAGGATGATTAAGGGACTTGAACATCTCTCCTATGAAGAAAGGCTGAGAGCCCTGGGGCTGTTTAGTCTGGAGAAGGGAAGGCTGAGAGGGGACCTTATTAATGTCTATAAATATCTGGGGGGTGGGTGTTGAGTGGAAGGGGTCAGTCTCTTGTCAGTGCTGCCCAGTGACAGGACAAGGGGCACTGGGCTCCAGCTGCAACCCAGGTGGTTCCAGCTAAGCAGGAGGAGCAAGCTGTTTGGTGTGAGGGTGTGGGAGCCTGTGCCAGGCTGCCCAGCGAAGTTGTGGAGTCTCCTTCTCTGGAGAGATTCCCAACCCGTCTGGACCCTGCGCTACGGGTCCCCCTGCTCTGGGTGCCCCTGCTGGAGCAGGGAGGTGGCACCAGGTGACCCCCAGAGGTCCCTTCCAACCCACACCATTCTGATTCTAGACACTGGCTGGGTGGCCACTGGTGGGCTCCACTGGAGCATCACTTCCCTTCCCTGACACTGCTGAGCGCTGCTGGGTTTCTGCATCCTATTTATTTTAGAGGGATTACCGTACGGTTTGTTCGCTCTCCGCATTCCCCGCCGGCTCCCTGCAGCAAGGAGGAGGCTCAATCGATGCTGAGATTGTGAGAGCCTCTAAAAGCCCCAAGGCAGCTCAGAAAAGGAGCCAGGGGGTTTCCGTGGCCCCCATGAGTTGTGGGAAGGGTCGTAGGGGCTGCAGCCCAGCTGTGCAGTCTGGGCAGACATGGGGGAGGGCTGACGGGGACCTGAAGACAAAAATCTGCTGGAAAGAGCTTGTCCTGGTCCCCTCCACCTGCCCCACAGACAGCGAGAAGCCCAGACATGAAATCACTCCCACAACCCTACAGAAATGTCTTTTCCCCATGACATTAGCAAGGCATGGCAGGCAACAGCTGGGACATCTCGGCTTTTACCTCTTACCTCCCATCGCTCCCAACTTCAGGTCCGAGTTCAGCACAGCCCGTTCCCCAGGCTGTGGTTTACGGTCGCACATGTTTCTTGCTTGGCAACAGCAGCAGCGCATGCACCAGTGCCTCACTGGATGTGCTGCCTTCACCAGGCATTGGCATTTCTGCACAAAAATCAATTATAAAATCCACCCAAGGAATAAAGAAAGCTAAACCAGGAGCTCCTCACAACACAATGGCCTCAATGCCAGGAAAACCTTGGAGAAACCAGCTCCCTAGATGCGTTTTCCCCAAGCATTGGGTAATGAGGGGACAATGCAGAATTCCGTGAGCAGCAGGGTCTGCACAATGCGGTTGGACAAACACAGCATCCCAAAGGACTTGCTTGCACCAGGCACCAGCTCTGGGCTGCAACAGGATCAAAAGTTATTCTGCAGATGAATGTCCCCACCATGGCCCACCGGACACTGCAGAGCCACGGTGGAAGCCAAGCACCTGGCTCCTCTCCCAGATTTCTGCCACCAGCACCACCCTCAGGTAGCAACGCTGCCATTATCTGTTTTTTCAGGCTTGGGGACCCATTTCCTAGCATGGACAGCGTGTAGCAATGGGTTGTTTTCTCCACCCTGAGCCCTGACATTGATTCCATCCCTAGCTGCCACCATCCCCTTTTCCCCAGCCTAGGGTGACTGCACCTCCCCATCCCCTTCATGGCGATCTAATATTGGATCAATACGCGTCTAGTCAAGAGGTGAAAGGTGAATACATTAAAACACACTTAGTAAACACCATCCACAGAGCTGGTGAGAAGGTGAAGGCAAGAAATCATTGTAAAATAGCTCCTGGAAGACACATAACAGGAGAGAGCTGCATCCAAGAGCCGATAAATCTCTAGCCTGGGTCTGAGCTCTGAAGGAAGCACCTTTGGATCAAGCAGGGCAGGGTCTGGAAGCCACGAGCATAATGGAACTCATTTGCTTTCCAGGAGGGATATGTCCCCAGATCCTCTCCCTGCCCCAGCTAATTCAGAAAACTCTTGTGTTGTGCCACAGCAGGGACAGGAATGGAGCAGCAGGGATGAGCCTGGGGGCCCTGGGAGACTTTTTGCACCCAAAAGCATCTCCGATTTCTAAATGATTTTAACTGAGACCTTGGAGGTGGCAGGAAACATCCCTGGAAAAACTCAGGGCCAGTTTGCAGTGTCCACTATAACCCACCTAACAGAGAGCTCCTGGAGGAGATGCTGATACGGTGCTTAGCCCCAGCAGCCACTTTGGCTTCTGGAGAGCAAACCGGAGCTGATCTGTTCCATCCATCTGCGCTCTCGTAGCAGTGACTGTGGCTGGCTAACACGAGTATCACCTTTCTTCTTGGCAGAGGGCCCAGCTTGGGGGGATAGCAGGTAAATTCGGGAACAGGAAGGATGGGACAACGTGGGAAAGTCTGATACGTAAAGCACAACATGTGTGCTGTTCATCCGCAGAGGAGAAGCACATCTCTCCCGTCCAGCGCGACGGACATCCCACCCAGCACTGCAATATGGCAAAACACTCAGCACCGTCACCTGCTCACCCCCGAGCTCAGTCCAGAAGCTCTTGCCCAGGCTGAAGCTCCACAGACACAGCCTGGGGCCAGCTATGCTCTTCCCAGTGGCCGAGGGAAGAGTTAACACAGATGTTAAGAGGCAAAACCAGAATTCAGGATCAGCAGTAAATCTGCCTGCCCCCGGCAGGGAGCAGAGTAATAGGAAAGATTAAAGGAAGCAGCCCAGACCTCTGCTTCCATTGATAAACAAGAAAAAACAGCAAAACACCCTCCAGGATGAACCCGGTGGAAGAGACGCTGCCCGTGTGGCTGCCAGGGCTGTGAGGCTACCGAGCCACACTCGGACACATGTTTGGGATATGCCCTTTAGCTTCAGCCTTTTGGAGTGACGCAACAACCAGAAGTGACTGTGAATCCCACACAGCGATAGCAACCCCTGGAAAAATGAGAGTCCCCACGGGATCATTTGCTACCAGCGACCAACCGAAGATCCTTAGAAAACGTGAAGAAATCTGTATTCTCCCAGCACAGCCTCCACCCCATCCCGTCCCTCTCTGCCTTCTGGGCTTTGGCTTCCTCCATTGTTTGTTTGTTTTGAAGCATCTGATAAGGGTCCCTGTTTGGGGAAAGGTGGTG
Source organism: Megaceryle maxima (assembly GCA_024605025.1). Classification (NCBI taxonomy): domain Eukaryota; kingdom Metazoa; phylum Chordata; class Aves; order Coraciiformes; family Cerylidae; genus Megaceryle; species Megaceryle maxima. The sequence continues at coordinate 17,770 of JANHGN010015420.1, read as the reverse complement.
GCTGGGCTGTGGGAACCCAACCCCTCCATAGAGCCAGTGTCTGCTCCCGTTCCGGCACTTGGAACGGACAAGGTTGATTCTAAAGGAGGATAAAAGGGGATAAAAAGGGATTAAAAAAAAAAAAAAAAAAAAAAAGACAGATAAGAGCTGAATGAGTTTAAAGTTAATACCGAAAATAAAAACCCAACAAACAACTCTGATTTGTGTCAAGGTGGGATCTTTCACATCATATCCTGGAAAAATATAATGACTTTAAAGGTTTTCTTGGCACCCAGATCCCAGACGCTTGCACGGAGCAGAAGAGGCTTTCTTAAAGCACTTTAGAAAGTGTTAAACAAGCCAGTGATTGCACACCAGCAGTGCTGTGTTTATACTGGAATTATGGGCACTTAACACCTTTTGGTTGTCTTTGCAAAGCAAATCAAAGCACAGAGCTCTGCTCCAGTCCCTGCTCTGGACCCCACAAAATGCTGGGTAACCTGCAGGGAGAAAGCAGCTCATGGGAGCTGGGTCTCCCTTGTTTTAATTCCCCAGGGGAAAGTAGCCCTGGGCACAGCTTGCCGCGGAGAGGCTGAGGAGATGCTGCTCTCCCCATACCAGTGGCCTCAGGCTGCAAAGGCATCGAGCCGAATCAGTTCTGTCCCCGTATCACTCTTGCGGCTTCCCCCATCACTGGGCCAGCTGGACGGGGCTTTGCCGCCTGAGCGAGTTCTGCTGGGCTCCTCTGCCCGTGAGCTGCTCCCATCTGCCCGCGTGGCATCACCATTAGCTGTGGTGGCACCAGCTCTGATGTTGGCCGGGGAGGATTATGTCTTCAAAAGGAAGAATAAGCAGGAGGAACGAATGACATCCTGCTCCCCCCACGAGGGATGCTCAAATGTGCGGGTAACGCTGCTAATTAAGGAACAGAGAGGGCGCTGGCAGCTGTCCTGGCCACCAATACAGTCTGCTGGGGGCTGAGGTCACCCCACTGACAACCCCAGCTTTGGGCAAGGACCACCCAGTGCTGGGACCTTCAGGAATACTTTGGGATGCCTGGACAGCCTCTGGGTATGGCTTTACACTGGCTGAAACCACCACAGCTCTTGCAGGGCCTCTGGAAGCAGAGAGCACCTGGAGTTATCCAATTAAGAGGGCAAAGTCATCAGCTGAGCAGCTCCACAGCCTGTCTTGTCCCGAGCCTGCTCTCTGTCAGCCACCAGCCCCTTGTGTGTGGAAGGGAAACACTGCAGCCCTGCAGCCAAGAGCGGAGCCAGGCCTCCCAAACAACAGCCTAATCTTAATTAACTTGAGCTCAGCCTCAGCCTCTCCTCCAGGACCCTTTCAGCCAGCGTGAAGCACAGCCAAGCCTCCGAGCACTCATGTAAACACTCTGTTCCTCCAGAAAAAGCCAGTAACTCGTGTGACCCACGCTGTTTATTTTTGTAAGACCGTTTCTTCTACTGCGGCGTTGTGGATTCTGTTTTTGACACTGACTCTCTCTTGAAGACCAAAAGGCACAAACTCTTGTTGTTTAACCTCACTGTGCCCTGGTCCCTGGCTGGGGATTACGTGCCTGTGCTGGTGCGATGCTGAACACGAGGGGTGGGAATCCTATAAATACCCTTGATTATTCCCTTAACCTCTTGCTGGATCTTTCCAGCAGCCCTGCCTCCTGCACATCTTCCCCAGCCCTCTTGTTTCTCCCTCCCAGTCCCGAACTCCCAAAGGCATTGAGGCTCCCCATCCTCCCACTGCCCATCACGAGTCAGGAGATTCAGGGGGTTTCAGAGGAGTTTGGGCATTTTGCCGCCAACACGAATTATTCTTGGCCCCACCAGTGAAGGCGAGAGGGGAATCTGCCGCCCACGGAGAGTGAGGCTCAGGGGCCAGGCTGATGGCAGGAGCAGATGCTGGGAACCAAACAGACTGAAATTACAGAACATTTGAGCAGGAGCAGCCCCAGGCAGAGTGGCCAAACGTCAGCCCAGCTTGCCAGAGCACTCCCTCAGCACACACCACTTCAGCGGGGCCATAACAGGACTCCTGCACCTTCCTCCGCTCTGAATCCGAAAACCCTCCTACCTCTCCCATCTCAGCGGGTCTCCTCACGTCCCCACCACCCCAGGGAGCAGCTCAGCACCAGCCCCAGGCTGCAGGCACAGTTCTCATTTGTGCTTTCTCCTATTGCTCTCTCAGTGGACCATGAGACCACAGCATCTCATGGCGACTGTGCTAGGCTGCTGGGAACAAGCTGGACTCTGACCAGAGCCCGGGAATAAGCATTCTTTTCATCCACCCTTCTCCTGGCAAACACTCATCTCCCATCAGGAACCATTCAGCAAAAAAGGCAGGGCTGTCCCTGGACATCTCTCTCGTAAAATGAGGAACATCACGCCTATTATCCCAGGTCGGCATCACGTTCAACCCTGTAAACACCAGCGATCCCACTTTGCAAACCTTCCTTCACCTGAACCCCCTGTTGCCTGGGTGGGTCCCAGTGGCTGCACCAGCAGAAGCATGAGGAGGGGATCGGTCCCCACATGGTCGGCATCACCAGGCTGCACCTGAGCAGGAGATGAGGGGACTTCACACTGTGGAGTATTTCCAGACCCACCTCTTCCCAAGCGCACTGGGGAAGGGAAGAGTGGAAGGCACCTCTCTCCCCTCCTCATTCCCAGAAAGGCTCGCCTGTCTGGGAAGGAAATGGCTGCATGTGCTCAGCCACAGTGGGAGCCAAGCCCTAATACTTGACTCAGCGAGAAGGTCAGAAGAGGTGACCCTCTTGCCTTCCTCTAGCCAGGGGAGACTGAAAGTCCAGGCTACAGCCAGACACACACAGGGGATGAGCCACACAAGACCCCCATGGCTGAGCCGAGATGCCCACTGAGCCCCACACCACATATGGGAACACACAAGGGTCTAGGGGAGCTGCTGGTGGTGGTCACAATGCTGAGCAACAAGAGGTAGCAGCCCTTGGCCAGCCAAAATGCGAGGCATCTGGCATCGCTTCCTGCTGAGGAGCTCCAGACTGAGAGAGGACAGAAGATAAAGGATAAAGCCATCAATTGAGGCAGACAGCTCGCCCTGGCCCTCGCCCCTCAGCACAGTGGCACGTCCATCCCTTGATTCACGTCTCCAAACCCTTCAAAAGGCTCTTTGTCTCCCATCAGCACCAGTCCACTTGCCTGGGATGAGGCCAGAGGCGTTAGTCCGCCCATGGGGATGCTGCAAGCCCTAGGGATGGCAGGGAAGGGGCCATGAGCACCCAGGGATGCTCTGCAGCTCCCTTTGCAATGGGGTGAGAAAGGCTTAAGGCAGCTCTGCTCACCCACGCCACGCTTAACCCCCTTTGGAGGGGACTTGAGCCAGAGGCCTGTTGCCTGTGCACGGGAAACACGTGCAGTCCCCAGCACCAAGCTCATATTGGAGCCTTTTCACCCCCTGCCTTTGGGGCAGCGGCTGCACAGCCCCAACCACCCCCTGAGCCAGCTCCCTCCAGCTGCTGACCTGGGAGCTGAGCCCTCCAAAGGAACCTGCCGCTCTCACAGTCCCAGCTTGTGGTTTATTTAATTGATCTTTGGATAAAGTCCTACATATATTTCCAGTTTCCCTGGGAGGTTTGGGGTTGGGTTTTTTTCCCCTTTCCCCCTCAGTCTGGCATCAGCTCCGCTCTCCCTGCAGGGACCTAGAGGAGGGGGAGTGGGGAGCGCAGCCGGAATCGGATTGCAACCTTCACACATTTCCAGGCTTTTGGAGCCGTGTTTCCCACCAAGAAAGCTGGAAACCTCACTCTGTCAGGCCACCTAAACAGAAACACATGGCTGGAGATCAGCTCGCCAGCCAAGACCGTAAAGGGAGGAATCAAAGCAAGGGAGAAATGAAAGGGCTGACCCACGGGAGTGGGTTAGGCAGAGCCAGCCAGCCAGGGACACGGGCAATTCAGTGGCTCTCGCAAAGAAGAGGAGATGAAAGATATTCAGAGCTGGAAATGTGAAGAGGAATTTGAAACCTCAGGGCAGAGAGGATGAGGATGGCAGACAAGGCTGGGGAGCCCTGGCTGAGGGCATGGGGAAGAGCATGGCTGAAATACAGATCCCCCCTGCAACTGGTAGGGAGATTCATTGACATTTCCATCGAAACAGGAGCTCCTTCTCGCATGGGGGCTCTGCAGCTAAATACACCATTTCAGGGGAAAAAAAGTCCCACAGAAGCACTTAAAGTATTTGCATTAAATACCCAACAAGCCTATCAGGATTAATAACATTTCAGTAAATTCCCAACAAATTAATAACCATTAGGCCGTCACGTAAAAGCACTCCTGGAGCTGGCTGCCCTAAGCCTCACTGTAAATCACTTTGCTATCAGTGGCCAATCCTCTGTTCACAAAACAAGAGCTCCTTTTGCCCATGGTGCCTCACAATACAACTAAAACCATTCCGACAGCATTGTGCGTCCACACCACAGGTCCCCGCACCCCGAGAATGAAATGCCTCATCACGGTATCACAAATAAAAGCTGCCAAGACACTCAAAAAAACCCCCCAAAAACCCAACAACAACAAAAAACCAAACCAACTCCATGTCACTTTTTTTTGACTGTTTCGATCCAAAAGCACCAGGATAAAAGGTGTTTGGGAGCTCAGCTCTTACCTACTTGCTTGTACCTATAGAGCAAAGCTTTCAGAGATGTGCCCAGGGAGGAAGAGGGATGATTTAGGGTTAATGGAGCACTGAGGAGGAGACATCTGATTTCCAGCTGCTGTAAATTTGCTGCATGATCTTACCAAATTAATCCACCACCTTGGATCAGTTCCCTCCCCCTTTCCCACCCAGCAAAGTAATTTTGCATCTAGGGATTTGCAGCCGGGTTGTCCCATCGGCTGCACCCAGCTGGCCCTGGACCCCACCTCACACACACCCTCCTCAGCCCCATCAGGCAGACGGGGAGCAGGAGAGTTTGTCTGCACTGCTGCCATCTCTCGTACAAACTCCTTCAGCCTCAGCTCCCAGGAAGTTGAAAAGATGAGAAAAAAGCTTCCTGAACCCATAAACAATGAGCAGAAATGGGTGCAGGGGGTGGATGGGGAGAATTAACATCTCCAAAGCAATTACATCCTCACGTCTCCCCCCCAGCTTTGAACACGTTGACCTCTACCACATTCAATCCCTGAGATTAATGACCCGGGTTAATCAGAGCTGTAATAACTGGCTTAGTCAGCATTACGACACTCGCTCATCCTGCGGATCAGCTTCTTACCTGGAAAAAAACATCCCTGGCTTTTCCCTGCTCATTCAACAGCACTGGGGTGGACGAAGCTCCTGTCTTCCTGAAAGGCTTTCTTTCCAGCCAGGATGTACCCTCTTTTTTCATGCAGTCATGGTTTTCACCCTGCCCTCTTGCACCCACCTGCTGCTGTTGGGTGCAAGGAGGCACCTGGGGGTAGCTCATCACCCATAAAACCTGCTGCTACTCTCCCAAAGGGACTTAGCGGGGTCACCTCTATTTACAGTGTTTCACCCTGGCCATGTAGAGCAAAGAAATCACCAAGCCCCAGTTTCCCACCTAAGAGCCAGCTGACACTCAGACAGATGTTTTCTATAAATAACAAAATAAGGAGCACACAAGCTGCAGAAATTGGGAAAGCAAATCCAATTAGGTTGGAAAAAAAAAATCCTTTGCCGGGCTTGCAGAAGGTCTGTGGTCGATCTCGCAAGGCGCATCACTATTAAAATAATAGAGAGATTTGGGGTCCTGGTTCAGCCTGGAGTGAAAGCTGGCTGTGGGGGCAGGGAACTGCATCCCCATCCGTATCTCTTTGTCCACTTGAGAAATGAGAAAGGGAAAATCTGAGCCAAAAAAAAAAAAAAAAGGAAAAAAAAGGAGGGGGGATTTGCCAAGGGAGGAAGGGAAACAGAGCTTTGGAGTTTGCTTGATTTCCTATAATAACGATTGATTTTTCTCCTGCTGCTCTCTCGGATTTTGGCTCAGGATCTGGGGCTCCCCTGGGGACCAGGCTGCAGTGTAGGTTTCACTTAAATGGACAATTTGTTGCTTTAACTTGCAAAAACCTCAAAAGCCACAACAGGGCTTCGGTTGTACAAGATGTTTCTTTCCTGCCTCAGGTCAAGCGACAGCCGGCAGCGCAGACCCTGCCAGGTTAACCGGGAAGCCGCGATGCCGGCAGCGCCTTGTGCTTTCAAAGAGCCCCCCCCCTGTGATTTTCAGTGTTTGAGGTGGGTCGGCTCAAGACCTCTTGAAAGCAACCCCAGTTCCCCAGTGCAAAAGCTTTTAATCTAGCAACAGAAGCCTAGCTGAGACGCAATGATGTGATGCTTAAATGAAGCTAATTCAGCCTCCAGACATAGTTGGGTTTTTTTTGGTTTTGTTTTATTTTTTTCCTCCTAAACCAGAGAAAAAATTAACCAGCAACTGCTTGGAACTAACTAACTAAATAAATACATAAAAGAAAAAAAAGAAAAGAGAAATCTTCTCATGGAGTCACTCAGCTGAGGCTGGAAATTGTCCTAAAGGGTCATCTCTGCCAAAGAGGACGGCAAAGCTGACCCGTGGGTTTCTGTCCTCACTCCAAGGGCTCCTTATGCATTTTGCATTAAGCAGTAATTGGATAAAATGCATAAACAGGAGCTGGCAGAGGAAGGAAACTCAGGGCTCCCTTCCCCTGGGGTGTGTGGCTCCACTGGCCACAGAGGCACCATCTCTGACCACAGCTTTTGGTAAGAGGTGGTCACTGGTGGAGGGCTGTGCCCTGACCCCTGGCCACTCACCTGTGGATGTGGAACACGTGTGAATCCTCCACCTGCAGGAAGGAGGAGCGGGATGTGTCTCCCCCAACCTGGAGAAGGACCGTAAGCCACCCAGAGGCACCAATCATCCCAGTTTGGGTGCTTCTCTCAAGGTTCTTGCTAGTTTGGGATGTCACCCTTGAGCACACATCCCTCAACACCCACTGCGGCTCGGTTAGTTGAGAGGCAACAAACAATCTCGCATTCACTGGGAGCCTTTCTGATCTAACAAACCCTTCTTCCTCCCCAGCGCCCATGAATCACCCCCTTTGCTGCTGTCAGAGCTCGGGGCGATCAGACAGCGGCTGCTCGTCACTTCGGCCCATGAATTAGGACATCAATGGACCTGGACCCTCAGCTGCTTCAAACTGGCTCTGATCCATAAGCTGCTCTACGCCGTCTGGGATCCGGCCACTGGAGTAATTAGGAAAGCCGCATCGTTATCCGAAGCACGGTTTTCCAAGAGCAAATCCATCTGGGTTATTCCCTGGAGAGTCTGAGCTTGTCAACACAAGCTCGCACAACACGCCACATTCTGCCCCGTCCCGCGACAGCAAGCTTCGGGTTGGGCTGTGGGAAAAGGGGTGGGAGAGAGCAAACGGGTCGGTTTGGGGGTAAAATGGGCGATATCAAACCAAAAAAAGCAACGCTGAGAACAGTGCTGCAGCTTCTTTTCTCATTAAAAGCCATTTTTCCCTCCGACGACCCTCCAGCCTTCTCAAGCAGAGCAGGAAGGCTTAAAAACGCAGTGAACTGAAAAGCAGAGCCTAAAGAAAGGCAGAAATTCCCCCAAAGCCCTTGAACAAGCAAAGCTGCAGCCCCTGAGGGCAGCAAAGTCGCTCATCAATCATGGCCCTGTCCAGCACCGCACACCCCTGGGAGCTGGGACCTGCTGCCTGAGTGGCCCCGGCCCCTCCTCGGGGATGAGGCTGGGCAGAAAGTGCAGGTGTCAAGGGGGAGATTTGCAGCTTTTGGGCTGTATTTGTTACTTTTCAATGGGGATAAGGCAGCTGGAGGGTCAAGGGGTGAGTGGAGCTGGGGGGCAGGGGGGCACATGCAATCACTGCAGTATTTTCACTTCAGTACTTTATTTTGGCGAAGAAGCCAAGCACAGCCCTGGGGTGCATCTCAGCATGTGGGTCCAGGTTGAACACACACATCCAAACCCATCTGGCTGCTCTCAGCCTGCATCTTTCATGAGGACAAGCCTGTGGGACCCTGCATTTGAACTGAAAGTGCTTCATGCCGTGGGCTGAGCCCCAGGAGCCTCCCGATGCCAGGTCACAGCTGAAGACTCAGTGGTGGCAAAGGGGACTGGGCAGGAAAAGCTCAGGTCAGCCTTGCCTTTGCCACGGAGATGGATGGAGGATAAAGATGCATGATGGAAAGAAGGGGCTGAGAAGACAAAGCCCCCCCCAGGAAAGCACAAGGTCTCAGACACAGGGACCTCCCAAATGCAAACAAGGACAGAACCAGGGCTGATGCTGCCCTGTCCCCACAGCACACAGAGATGTCACTTAAAAATACACATTCAATGAGATCCGTGGTCTCCCCCTGTTTTAAAGCACTGAGCACCTGCCCTGGTTTCTCCCCTCCTCCTCCACATCTCCTGAGCCCACATGTTGTTCAGCCCACCAGCCAAATCCCCCTCACAAATCCCAACTTCCACCCCAAAATAAGCCCAAAACACCTGGCCCAGGCCCCTTCCTATGGGCAACATGATTCCCAGCACGGAAAGCGGCTCCACTTCTGAGCCCTCAGGGACGGGAGGGCTGCGCTTGGCCAGCACCGGTCGCCCCTGCCTTGGACCTGACCCAGGCTGCTGATGGAGTGCGAGGGCTGGAAACACACTGTCGAATACCTGCCCTCTGCCTTCGCCCCCATCTCCTCTGCACAGGCAGATAAAATCCATTTTTAATTAGTTGGAGGAAATTCAGGGCTAGTGGGTCATTAGCCAAGGCTGTGAGAGTGCTCAGCCACCCCCCAGGACCGCCAGCCTCTACCATGCATCACAAAATGCATCTCCATATAATTGCATTTGCAAAGTCATTTGAAGTCTTGCTGCGCACCCGGGCAGAGCGCGGTCGATCGCTGCTGAACAGCGGTGGGGAGCCCTAGGAGGGAGGGGGGTGGATGTCCCTGCTCTGTGCACCCCACTGCTGCTGACAGAGCACAGAGCCCCGGGGGGGGATATTCCCCCCTCCATGGCAGTGATGGGCAAGGTCAGAATCAGAGGCAGGAATTTCTTCTTAGACCAGAAAATGCAGCAAAAAAAAAAAAAACCAAACCAAAACCCCCAGAAAACCACCCAGAACAGGTTTAGGGCACGAGAACCCTTTAGAGGAGCTGCCTCTGTCAGTTTCTGATAAGAAATCACCTCTTCCAAGCAACCCTGTCCTGTTTGGGCAGATGTGAAACATTAGCAAAAAGGGGCCCTTCCCTTGAATTTTTTTCCTGCTTTGACACAAGGTGAAATCACAGCCCTGGAGTCAGCGGGTGGGCTGGGAGCCCTGTGGCATCCGAGGGTCCCCATCCTGCCCTGGTCCGGGGTCTCACCCCCCCTGAAAGCACAGACAGTCTCAGCAAGGGAGGGGAAGAGTGTCTTGAGATGAGGCTGGAACAGTCCCAGGGGTTTATGGCCCTGCCTGCAGGTGAGAAGCTCTGGGAAAAATAAGGGAAAGCAGAGCCCATGCTCGAGCCTGGGCTGCCTGCTGGACTGTTCAGAGAGAGCATCTTAAATATCTGCAGGGGGAAGAAGACAAAAGGAAAAAGAAAAGGGCAGTTTCCCCCTTTCCCCAGGTCTTCAGGAAAAAATAAAAAATACCCCTTTTCCCCACCTTTTCACCAGTTCTCATCCAACTGCACCCTCCTCACTTCCTTATCCCTTTTTTAATGACAGAAAGGCAAGAATTTCCCTAGAGAAAAAAACCCCACCACTTGTCCAGCCTGCTCCAGCATTAAGAAACGTTAATCATTAGTAGTACGACCCAGCTCCCAGACAGGGCTTATCTCCCCTCCTCAGCCAGCCCAGGGACACAGAGAGGCAGGAACACACAACACGGGCAGGACCACAGGGAGACGGGGCTGAGAGGGGAAGGTTTGTCTAAAGCAGCTTTTATCTAGAGGTAAGCTGGGGGGGGAAATCGGAGGCTTTGGAGGCAAGAGAAACGAGAATCCCTGTCTGCACGTGCTCGGGAAGAGGCATCTGAGAAGTTCAACCATCTTCCTCCAAGATGTGCCTGAGAAATTCAGATTTTCCTCACCAAGCTGTGTTAATTCAAGGAGCCTGGCAGGGGCATCTCCTCCCACTGGCCATCTTTCCAAACCTCCCTCTGCAAACCTCGGCTGTTTACAGCACATTTAAAACGCGGGGTGAGATCCTGGCATAAATCCCTTGACACCGGCAGCCACAACTTAAATATCAGCCGACAGGCGAGGCGGGGGAAGAGCAGCCCGTGGTCAGGCAGCATTGCTGCAGACAGACGCTCTTTTGGGGCCAAAGCAGAGCTTTGAGACTCTGAGATTTGCTGCTAAGAGGTTTTTCCTCTCCTTGCAGCTTGAGCAGGAAGCTGTGAAGATTTCAGCCTCTTCTCTGTCCTGACAAAAATAGCACGGAGGGCATTTTGCACGCAGAGATCTCTTCCCCCCCTGCCCCCCTCTCCTTTCAAAGGCATGCAGACAGCTCCGTCCCAGCCAGAGGCATCACAGCATTTTTACTGATCATTTTAATTCCATTCAGCGCTGTCCTGCTCTGAGGGCCGGGCAAGGAACCCTGACGGCTGCAAGCCATGCAGTTTTTGTGCCAATAGATTGGATCATGTTTAGATGCCTTTTCACAATGATAGGACCGTGATGTAAATATGGGACGTGACCCAATAAAATGTTAGTGGGACATGAACCCTTTTCATCTCCAATTTATCATTTCACATCTGCCTTGGGCAGCCGGTGGCATTGCTCTTTGCTGAGCCCAGCAGAAACGAGCTGTTAATCTCTGTCCTGCTCCGAAGGAAGGAGAAGCTGCGTGAGATGTGAACCGTCACCTCCACCAGCCATTCATCCGGCAGAATGCCCGGCCTCGCCTGAACGGGCAGGATAAATGACTTTTCCCCCTCCTGAGGTTTGGGGTTTCAAGGCACGGGGGTGGTGTTGGCTGCCTGCACACGCTCTGCTGTCCTATGGGAGGATTTGCAGGTAAATGAAAGCCTTGCTTTGAGAAAAATCCCACGCTCTACACCCAAAATGCAAAGGAAGAGCTGCTCATGGCTCAAAACCCCATCTCTGCCCCAGCTTTATTTTCCTCAAGATTGTTCCTTTTCCCAGAGAGAATGAAGTTGCCTCTTTGGTTATTTTTATTAAATGATATTCAGCCTCTGAGGGTGGAAAGGGAATTCAGAGCCACCTATCCCCAGACAGAAGGGAACCTTCTGGGCCCCTCACGCTGGAGCTGAGCACCCTGGGGACAGCTAGCCCCAACATCCCTTTCCCAGTACCCTGAACCAACTGGGATCCCCTTTCAAACCCACCAGAGCAGAGGCAAAAAATGTCTTTTCTTTCCCATTTGGCCTGAGAAACCCAAATGAGCTAACAGAGAGAAAGCCAAAGGAGATGGGGAGGAAATGTCATCCAAACCCTCCATGGCACAGCAAAACAGGACACACTCATCCTTCCCAGGTCCCCAACCATAAACATGACTTTTTTGCAGAACAGCAATTTCAAAGTTTCCTGGGTAGTTAAATTTTCATGTGCAATCAGGGCCATGTGATGTGGAAGGTGGTTCTGGGTAGCATCTGCTGCTCCCAGGACAGCAGATTTTGGGGCTCACTGCTTTTGCAGCCCCAGCAACGATGGGTGCACCCAGAAAGTGGGCGATGCCCAGAGCAGCTCCCTGCTACCCTCTGCAGACACACGGCAGAAGGACTCGCTCGGCTCGCAGCCTCCTCTGCCTCCCTGCAGAGGCAGGATTTACACCCAGTCCTTCCCCACCCCACCCTCCTGCTCACCATCGGCACGTACCCTAAAGCACATCACCCCCAGAAGCATCCACATTTCCAGCTGCATCCACATTGTGAGATACTGGGCCCCAGCTTCACCTAAACCCCCAGGTTTGCTCCTTTTAGGAGTGTGTTGCTAAACTGCCTCATCCCAGTTCTGTAGGAAAGTCCCAGCGACTCCTTCGCAAGAGAAAAAGGAAATGGGGAAGAACCTTTTAATTTGATTTCCCACTTAAAAATCCAAATAGGTTCTTTCAGCCTTAGCCAAGAAGTCCTGGCACTTGGCAAACACACCGAGATAAGGTGTCACCTTTTGGAAATAATTATTCTTCATTACTGGAAAAGGGAGGGGGAAAACCCATGAACACAGCTGGGAACAGGGTGGATTTAGAGATAATTTTCCCGAAAGCAACATTAATTTATATTTTAGTATCCAAAAGAGTATCCTAATGCATTCCAAAGGCAAAACCAGGGTGCACTTCGGAGGTACCCAGTTCCTGAGCCCCAGAAAGGCGGGTCCTACCTGGCTGGGAGGGTTCAGCTGGATCCAGAGAAGGGCTGAGCACAGCCAGAGATGGGGCCATTGGCTTCAAACCTCCCGTCTGACAGCTGATTTTGGATGAGGGGTTTAGGAGAACTTTCACCAGGACAGCAGAGGAGCCCAGAGCGTGAATATCCCTTCCATATACATTTATAAAAAAAAAAAGAAACAGAGCTGCATTATGTACATGAACACCAGCAGATGTATGGACACATATGGTGATGCTTGGCTGGGGGAGGGGGGCAGGAATCTGCTTGTCTTGCATAGACAGCAAAGGATGCAGCAGGATGCAGCTGACTGGCACCCAGGAACCTGCCTTCTCCCCCTCAGGTTTGCTCCTGGCCCCCTAAACTCAAATTGATCTGGAGTAACCATATTTACCAGCCTGGAGAAATATTTTGATATCTGCCAATAATAGAATCTTAGAATTGTTTAGGTTGGACAAGACCTTTAAAATCATCAAGTCCAACAGTTAATGCAACACTGCCAAGTCCACCACTAAACCATGCCCCTCAGCAATAAGGTGAAAAGCTCTGTGAGAACAAGGTATGAATTAACCACATTTTCTATATTTCTGGGTGCCAACAACACCCCACCTGCTCCCCAGGCTCTGGGGGCCCATCCCTCCACCTCGGCCCAGCTGAGGAAGGCAAAGCATATCCAGCAGCTCCTGAAGAGGCGGCAGGAGACAGAACACTGAGCTATGGCTCAGCAAAGCTGGGCTGAAATCTCGCTGCTGCGGACAGATAACCTTGGGGTGCTGGGCTGCCAAATCAAAATGAGGCAGGCAGCCTCTTTCCCAGAGGGAGTGGAAGGGGAAAGGGCTGCATCAGGGGATCCAGAGCAGCTCAGGCTGTATATCACTCTTAATCAACACCTGAATTAATGATGTTCCTCCCCTTCCAGCTGTCAGGCATTTGAAAGCTTGGGTTCCCACTCTCGCTCTGCTCCCTTGCTGCTTTGGAGTCTCTGTGTAAGCCGGCAGCCTCCCTGACCTCCTGATCTTTGCTGTCTCTCCCACAGCATCTTCCCTCTCAGGGTTGGTGTTGGGTTTTTTTTTTCTGGTCTTTGGCACTCACAGTCTTGACAACACTGCTTTACAGGCAGCTGCTCCAGCTTTGTGAGAGCAGCACTGGAGATCTACAGGAGCATCAGACCCACCAGGCAGCTGCATTGTGTCCCCCCCCAGCCCCCTCCATGCTGTGAGAGAACTGAGCCCTTTCCTCCTGGTGATGAACCTTTGAGATGCCTGCCTGGCACCCTGCAAAAGCCACCAGAACCCCAGGGCACAGGTCCCCTGTGTAGCTAAGCCTGCATACAGTGATGTCTGGGCACGTTACCGGAGGAAGACACCCAGCAGCACCCTGCTGCAGATAAAAGCAAACCCTTGTCCTTGCTCTTACTGCTAGTGATGCTGCCAACAGTCAGACTCTTCCCCACCAGTGCCCAGCTGCACCTCAGGTCACTGCAGCCTTTCTGTTTAAAAATACATTCCCCCTTTCCAGCCTTTTTTGTCTTTCTAATCTCCTTCTCACCTCAATTCTGCTGAGGGTGACAACGTCTTGTGAAAAGAAAATTATTCCAAAAACACGATCCATTAATAGAAAGCTGCTTTGGTAAACGGGAGGTGCTGCCAGAGCCTCTCCTCTCCCAGTCTCCCTCTCTCCTGGTGCTCAGCATCCTGTGATTTCTCAGGAATCAGGCGGAGCTGAGCTCCCCCAGTCCGAGCCATTCTTCCCAGCACACGGTCCCACTAGAGGGCAATAGAAACCCAGGAAAAGCAACGCGGAGCTGGACTGAGCAGCACCGGCGAGAAAGGGCCTGGCAGCACGGCCGAGGCTTCCTCCAGTTCAGCTTTGAGAGGAATCACCCCTAAAAACAATCTCAGCTGCTCCCTGGGTTGCTTCCCCTTGCCCCCCAGATAGGACTCACATCAGCATCAGGCGAGGGGCTCCATCCTCCGGCCTCCCAAAACCAGCCCCTACTCACTGCAATAGTGAGAACAACCCATCCCTGGGAAAAATAAAAAAGGAGGTTTTCCAAACCACCAGAAGCACGTGGGTAACATTGCATTTTGGAATTTTGAACAATATGGGATTATATTTTTGCAGCAACGCCTGGAATCCCAGATGGGGTGGCTGGACCTACGTGCCGAGTACTGCGCAAAGAAATGGAGCTGGAAGCCCCCCCATCGCCCCTCTGTCATCACACCCCAGGAACATGTCTCACCTGCTGCAAGAAGCCCACACAGGACAATGAACAGTTTGGTCACCACATCTTCCTCTATTACCCCACTTTGGAGCTGCAGCTTCAGAGCAGCCGGGCCAAGCAGAGCCAGAATCAGAACCTTGGCACCAACTCACCGCATCCTCCACAGCTGCCCGGCAAGAGGCTGGGACACCCCTTCCAACCCCACCACCATCTCGGCCTGGGACCTTCCTGGGAAAAAAGCAGCAGGGACAAGAGTTTTCTGTACATGAGCAGAATGCAGCACCCAGACTCTCCATGACTTCCTCCCACCCTGTTTTACAGCACCGGGATTATATTCACCAGTGTTTAAAAGGAAACCTGTCCCTAAATGCTGGCCCAGGACTTGCTTGGATGGTTTTATTTCCACTGCCGAGGTCTGGTTTCTGCACAGGAGGTGCAGGAGCCCAATTCTAGTGAGCAGACCCCTCGGATGGGCCACACAGGCTGGGACGTGTCGCCAGGCTGGACGCAGGGAGACATCCCCACCAGCACCAGCCCCATGCTCACTACGCATGGGCTATTTAAGTAGCTCCAGAGGGAACCATCACAGCACAAGATGAGATAGAGCAGCTCCTAAATCAGTCCTCCTTTATGCCACTTCAGTCCCCAGCTCCCTCCAAACACCAGGAAACCCAGAAAGTCACATTAAATCATTTTTATCCCTTGTTCTTCCTCCTCATCCTGAGCTGCACTGACCTCAGCTCAGCTTCACTGAGTTGTGAGGAGCCAAACTGGAGCTGCAGAGCTGCTCCCCAGAAGTGTCTCACCACCCCAAACCAGTGGGATGCATCCAGCACAGTGGGGGGTGGCGTGGACCCGAGCCCACATGGCACAGACAGCTCTGGGAAGGCTGTGCAGGAGAGGCAGTGCTTGGAGTGATTGAAAAGCAGGTGATGGCACAGACATTTGGAAGTTTTATGGAAATCTTTTATCGAAATAAAAGTAGGTAAGAGACGTGCAACCTATTAAAGGCATCCAGCATACCTCTGGGGCCAGGACAGCGTTAGTGCCACCGTATATCTTCCAACACTGCGTTCCTTCTGGGTTTAGGAGGCCCCAGAGTCCTTCCAGCACCACTCTTGGATTAATATTCTGGAGTTTAACAGCCCTGGCTACCAGTAAGCTTTTGTTGAGGTACTTTTCCCTTCTTTACTCACTTCAGTGCAGATCAGACAGGGGAAGGGGCTTGCTGGGCTCCTCACCCTCCATTGGCATTAAGGACTCATCTTCCCATGCCCCAAAGTGCCACTGCTCCAGGGGAGAACATGTCATCAACACCAAGCAAGCTGCTCAATAGCAAATTAAGTGATTCAAGCCCCAGGTAACTCCAGTGACATCTGCCCAAGATGATCTTTCCAACCTGATTCAGATTTCCAACCAACCCAGGAGGTGACAGGCAGCGCTGCGGGCAGACAGCAGCCACCGCGCAGATTTGTCACCCGCCTTCCTCCCCTCCCCAAAACTGCAAAAGAAACCTCCCTGTCCAGATCCCAGCACCACAATCACAGTCAAAAGCTGGACCCGTGTGCTGCGCAGATGGAACTGCTAGCAGGGCATTCGGCGCAAGCATCCTGCATCTCACAATGTGCTCCTTCCCTCGTTCCATCTTCCGCTTGGCTGCAAGATCTGGCTTCTCAGAGCAGCTCAGGAAAAAGGGGAACATGAGAAGGATACAGAGAGGCAGGTGAGGTGAGGTAAAGAAGAGGAAGGGGGTGAGAAGAGAGGTGTCTTCAAGGGAGTGAGAAAACAGCAAGTTTAATTCTAGTCCTGTCCCTGGAAGTTACTTCTTGGTACTGCAACTTCTGCTGAAAGATGGGCAAAAAAGCAACTGCTGTCTTTGCTGACACAAAACCCAAACCAAGCAAATCCGTAACAGCAAACCAGTGGCTTCTCTTTCCTTTTCAAGTGCAATACATCCCTTTACTTTTGGCGTAATATAGAAATCAAACTGCCTGGCTTGGGGGAACAGGATCTGCATTTCCTTGTTCCTTTTATGATTCCCTAAGTTGAAAAAGAGCAGTGCTCAGAGCTTGACTACAGTTTGCCACCTCCTGTCCCTGCCACACAGAGAAGTTACTGCCCAGACTTACAGACACAACACAAAATCACAAATAAACTCAAAATAAACTTCCTACCTGGCCTCAGCCTCTTGCAAAGGAGGTGCTGGACCCTCTGGGGAGCAGGATGAAAATGCTCTGCATCCATTTTGAGCAGGTAGAAGTGGCCACACACAGACCCCAAATCAAAAGACCCTGGAAATATTATAATTCTCTTTTTCATGATTTTAAAGGTAGGGAGGGAAAGAAGAGGGCACAACCACACGGTTCATGATGGGGAAGGAAATATCACTGCAGCAGCCAGTATTAGGGGAATAAAACTTAAACCTCCCCACTAAATCCAGGCCCAAAGACTCCCCCCCTCACCTCATCCTCCACCTCCTGAAGGACACAGCAGCTCTGACCCTGTCCCTCCCTTTCCCAGACCCACAGCTGGATCCTGCAGCCTCCCAGTAGAAACTAAATCATAGAATGGTTTGGGTCAGAAGAGACATTGGAGAACATCCCATTCCAACCCCCTGCTATGGGCAGGGACACCTTCAGCTAGACCGGGTTGCTCAGAGCGCCATCCAACCTGACCTGTTCCCCTGGTGCAAGATAAAGCAGTTTCTCAGGACAGAGCCAGCAACCCCCGTGGCTCTCCCCAGTTGTGTCCCCCCTCCATGGTTTGCTTCTCCAGTTCTCCACCACCAGCCTGGGATGCTCACTACAGAGACTCCTTTGTAGGGCAGCTCGCCTGCCCAGTGCACCCACACACCCTGCCAGAGCCCACTGAGACCCTGGGGACACCCCCCCAGCCCCTGGGGACAAAACACTCCCCTGCGCTCCCCCCCCAGGGCTGGTTTGCCTGGGCTGCAGGCAGCAAAGGGTTACGCTCGGAGGTGCCGCTTTGCTCCCAGCACCTGGCAGGGGAGGGAGCGAGAAGGGGATGGGGATGGAGCCGAGTTTCACGAGTCTCCAACAAGGCGGCGAGAAGCAGGCAGGGGGGGCAGGCAGGGGGGGCAGGGGAGCAGGCAGAGGGGTGGGCAGGGGGGAGAGGGCAGACTGGGGCAGGGGGGAAAAAGGGGCAGGCAAAGGGACGGGGAAACAGGCGGGGGGGGGGGCAGGCGGGGGGGCCGGCGGCGGCAGGTGAAACGGGGCGGGGGC